>SJYO01026388.1:77071617-77285299 GCA_006410555.1 Capra ibex
GGAACAGAACAAGGACTGAAATCCCCTTTACGAAAGTTAAAAAGTGGTAACTCCTATTACAAACGACACCCAAACAGTATATATCGAAAATAATACAACTCCATACAAGGAAGATAAGGACGAAAGACCTCTCAAAAATAGTATTTACCTACAACTTAAAACAGTTTCCGGAAGAGACGTAGATAACTCTATTAGTATACCAAAAATAAAAAGTTAAACAATTACACCACTTAATGTAACTAACTAAACGCCTATAACTTCTTAGGAACGTAGGGACCCTATTTCGGGTGAACCAGTACCACATACTAGAAAAATTACACAACAACCTAAGACTAACGATCTTAAAACAACTCCTAAAAACGTAGATACAAGTAGTCACTATAACCGGACATCAAAAGAAAAAAACATTGTAGAAACAGTCCAAAACCATAATCCCATTACCACCGGAGTATCTTACTCAAACCTTCAAATGGAAGGAGACGTTAAAAGACCTTCTCAAACTCCTCCTATCCACAATCGAGAAGAGTTTTTAAAACCATCTTAAGTCGACACTTCGGCAGACCTGGACCCGAAAACAAACGACCTTCTAAAGACTAATGTCAAAGTTAAAGACACGAATCTAAAATTTAACAATATTAAGAGGTTGAATAGACAAGTTTAGTCAAGTTTGTAAAGATTCGTAGTCGAACACTAGGACCGAATTTCTTAGATACAAGACATGGTCTGAACTCATATTCGTTACCTCCTGAGAAGGTATCCGACTCACATGGTTGTTCGGTCCCAGTGTTGGTTTCGTTTTGTTTCGCAAAAAACTTGTACTACATAAACAAAAGGTATTTGAATGAATCGTAAAACGAAAGTCTTTTTAGATCTTCTCTAAAAATTAAAGTCGTGCGTACATTTGAACCTTACAATATCAAATCACAAGAACAAAACTTCAAGTAGCTCCCGTCGACCACCTGTAGTACTGGAAAAGTCACGACCCGCGGTGATTTCCAGAGTCACATCAAATTCAAGACTGAAACGATAAGAACCAACTCTAGTCGAATCTTCTTCCCCCGTCCTATGACGTAAGCAGACGGACGAAGAGGAGGGGTCGTGTGGGAGTTCTTAAGAAACCCAACTCCTGTTCTTTAATTTCCTCCTACCCCTGTTTAGACTACGTTTTTCGTACCCCTAAAGTTGCAATGGGAAGAAGGCTCTCAAGTCTGTCCCGTCCCTCCCAGTATGTCTTCAAGAAGGTACTCTGCGACAACTCCGGCTAGTTCCTCCTCTGTTCTGGTGTTCCACCGTCACAACGTGTTGGTCGAAATAACCCACTGTGAACCTGTCCACCGGATACTCTTCAAGAGAGCTGTCCTCTGCGAGGCCCCTTTCCCCCGTGCCGTGGTGGTGGAATACCTCCTTCTCCTGTCCCTCGAGGGTCCCGTCTCCCCCGAATACACAGGTCCACCATAGTGAGTCGTCGTCCCATTCAACCTCACGCGGGTTCCCGTCGTCCCGAGATCCCACCAATTAAATTACATAGTTGAACTGACCTGGTACCCCACGAGTCTAAAGACCGATTTGTACTGAGGTCCACAAAGTCCTACTCTGATTGTAGACTTGACTATCTGAGGGGGGGTGGGGTTGTACCTACCCGGAGTAGGTTGGGTGACCTCTGAACTTGTTTTCTCCGACTCACTCCCTCTTACCCGGAGGAAACGGACGGACGGAGGTCCACCGCTGGAGCGAAACCTAAACCTGAACCTGAATTGGACCTTAGATGTGGTAGTCGAGAGGACCTACAGGTCAACGGTCGACGTTTAGATTCCTTCAGAGTCGGAGGCTTAGCGTACTCGGTTAAGGAATATTGATTGGTAAATACGTATATATATATATATATATACACACACACACACACAGATATAGGTATAGTAGACATAGATGGATAGAGTGGATAGTTAAGACAAGGGACCTCTTAGATCTTCCCAGAAAATAGTGGTGTCCCGAACAGAAGAGGTACCGAGCACCTATATAATACAGGTACACCCAATAAAGACTAGACTGCTAGACAGTCGAATGCACCGAGACTTGTGGGACCTCGTTCAGAAGACTACTCGTATACACACACGGACGCAAACGACAAATGACCTCTCACCCTACCGACCCAGTACTCACCCAGACACAGGGAGAAATCCTCTATCCTGGATACCCAAAAGACCTCATCAAAATTGATAACCGGGGTTATCGGCACCTACTCCCAAGGACGCCGAGGTGTGGGAGTCGTCGTGAACCACAACAGTCCTAAATAAAATTACTAAGACCACGTTCAGATCACCATAGAGTAACACCAAAATAAAACGTAAAAGAATTATTCATTTTCCCAAAGGGTCTACCATGATCACCATTTCTTGGAAGGTTTGTAACGGTTTCGTTCTCTACATCTCTTCACTCAAACTAGGGACCTAACCCTTCTAGGAGACCTCCTCCCGTACCGTTGGGTGAGGTCATGAGAACGGACCTCTTAGGGTACCTGTCTCCTCGGACCACCCGATGTCAGGTACCCCAGCGCCTGTCGTGTCGTGTCGCCCACACGACCAACGACAAAGTGACCCATACATTTCATCCAGCCGAGGTTTACCGATTTTTATATAAGTAAATCTGATAGGGACCTTGTTGACTTACATACCCTTGGACTCCAACTCACGGTCACCCGAGACTCGATCGTCAGGATCGAACACACTTCTTCTTTTACTGCACCCCTGGTAAAATCCGTTACGTGCCCTTGGAAGAGACCGGGTAAATACATTGTTGAGACCTCCCTTTTCTCCTCTCAGGAAGTAATCACTTTCAGAATCATCGATTACAACGAAACGGACTAAGAACTCAGGAGAGACAATGCCCTGTCGTTACTCGACCTCCCTAGAATGTAAAGTGCACTTGAGAGATAGTGAGGTCAAACGGGTATGGTATGGTCGTACCTTTCTCCCCCGTTCCCGAGTCCATTGGTATCGTTGTCATTGTTTTTATCGACGTAGGAGTCGGTGGCAGATACGGGAATGAAAGCGGACCGTCTCAAGGTACGTCGAGAGGAACCGACCGTCGGTGAAGTCCCGTAGATGACGTCGGTGACACAAACGAATTATTACGAATAGAACAAAATCATTAACTTTATTTAATTTACAAATAATGTCTCCTAGACCCTTCATCTTTTTATGTCTCCTGATTATCACTAGTATCCTCTCTATTGAGAATTGTGAAAATATATGAAGGAGAATCATCTGTCTCCTCGGACCACCCGACTTCAGGTACCCCAGCGCTTCTCAACCTGTGTTGACTCGCGGAAGTGAAAGTGAAAAGTGAAAGTACGTAACCTCTTCCTTTACCGTTGGGTGAAGTCACAAGAACGGACCTTTTAGGGTCCCTGAAGCCCCGGACCACCCGACGGCAGATACCACAGTGTGTCTCAGCCTGTACTGACTTCGTTGAATCGTCGTCGTCGTCATCAAAAAAATTCGAAAAATAACACATAACCCTATATCGGTTAATTGTCACAACACTATTAAAGTCCACTTGTAACTTCCTTGAGACGGTATGTATGTGTACACAGGTAAGAGGGGGTTTGAGGGGAGAGTAGGTCCGACGGCGTATTGCAACTCGTCTCAAGGTACACGATATTTCATTAAGGAACAACCGACAGGTAAAATTTATACCGTCTCACATGCTCAGGTAGGGTTTGAGAGATTGATTGGGAAGAAGAGTAGGAAAGAGAATGATGAAAATTTCCCCATAAATATTTATAACTTGTAGTATGACAGAACAAAAGTCAAAAAACGTGGAATGTAATTTAGTATCCTAAAAGGACATAGTACTTTATGCGAAATCTTTGTATTAGGAAAAACTGGTGCGATGCACCGCACTCCCTACGATCAAGACTATGTACAATGTTGTGCCCGCTTGGAATTTCTGTAGTACGATTCACTTTATTCAGTCTGTCTTTTCCTAAGGTGCATTCACTCCATGAATCCAATTGCTCTAAGTACCCTGTCTTCCAGTTTACAAACGATCTCCAACCCCTCTCCCTGGTTACTCCCCAACAACAAGTTACCGGTACCAACGTCAAAATGTTCTATTCTTTCAGGACCTCTACCTACCACCACTACCGACATGTTGTGACGTTCGCAGGCATCTTGGGGACTTGACTGTGAATTCGTACCAAGCCTACCGGGTCCAAACAATACAAATAAAAGGTGGCTCTTATATGCCCGTGAGTTATCAGTCGTCGGCCCTGTCTCGGACTACGAGCTGAGATCGTCTTCCCACTTTCTAAACTTACATAAATCGGAAAATTAAAATAATTGGAAAAATATAAATCTTCAAATGTTTGAAGAACTACAAAAGAAATTACTAAGGTATCAAAATAAAAAAAAGAATAAATAAATAAATAAATAAATAAAATTAAAATTTTAGAAATTAAGAATGTACGCAAGGGTTTGTACTTGGGGGGAGGGTGGAGGGAGGGGTATTGTAGAGAGACCCAGTAGGGGTACGTGGTCGGGGTTCGTACGACATAGGACGCAGTCTGTATCTGACCGCTAAGTTAAGAATGTACTATCATATGTACAATCTTACGGTAAGAGGGTTTAGTAGGGTGGGAGAGGGAGAGGGAGACTCAGGTTTTCAGGCAATATGTGTAGACACAGAAAAAAGGACAGAACGTATGTCCCAGCAGTAACGGTAGAAGGATTTAAGGTATATATACACAATCATATGACATAACCACAAAAAGAAAGACCGAATGAAGTGAGACATATTAGCCGAGGTCAAAGTAGGTAGAGTAGTCTTGACTAAGTTTACTTAAGAAAAATTGCCGACTCATTATGAGGTAACACATATACATGGTGTCGAAAGAATAGGTAAGTAGACGACTACCTGTAGATCCAACAAAGGTACAGGACCGATAATATTTGTCACGACGCTACTTGTAACCCCATGTACACAGAGAAAGTTAAGACCAAAGGAGCCACACATACGGGTCGTCACCCTAACGACCCAGTATTCCATCAAGATAAACGTTAAAAAATTCCTTAGAGGTGTGACAAGAGGTATCACCGACATGATCAAACGTAAGGGTGGTTGTCACATCCTCCCAAGGGAAAAGAGGTGTGGGAGAGGTCGTAAATAACGAACGTCTAAAAACTTAGCGTCGGCTACTAAGGTATCAAATTTTTTTAAATAAAATAAAAACCGGTACGGTGCGTCGTACACCTTAGAATAAAGGGACTGGTCTCCAGTGTGAGTGTGGTAGACGTAAACGTCGACTCAAAATTGATGACCTGGTGGTCCCTTAAAGAAGGTTCAAAAATAAAATATAACGTCATAACTACAAACTAAATATTTCAACACAATCAAAGTCCATTTTCGTTTCACTAAATCAATATATGTATATATAAAAAAAAGAAAAAGTCTAAGAAAAGGATACATCCAATAATGTCTAATAACTCAAGAGACACGATATTAGTTACAGGAACAACTAATGATGATGATATATAATATGAATTATGATGATATATAATTGTGATATATAATATATATATTAGACAATTAATATGATGATAAATAGACACTATAATATACACATATATACAATATAATGTGACAATGTATAGACAAACCCCGAAGGGACACCGAGTCTACCATTTCTTAGACGGACGTTACGTCCTCTGGGTACAAGTTAGGGACCCAGTCTTTTTAGGGGACCTCTTCCCTTACCGTTGGGTGAGGTCATAAGAACGGACCTCTTAAGGTACCTGTTTCTCGGACCGCCCGGTGTCAGGTGTCCCAACGTCTCTCAACCTGTGTTGACTCATTGATTGTGTGTGCACATAGACAATATAATATGTATATTCAATAGGTAATACAACGTAATGATATAGACAAAATATATATCACCACACATATGTAAGCTCTGCTAACCTACCGTAATGGTTGAGTCACCTGCACTTAGACTCGTTTTGGGGTCCTGGACCACTATCTGTCCCTTCTGACCACACGATGTCGGGTACCCGCAGTGTTTCTCAACCTGTGTTAAATCACTGACTTGTTATTGTTTTTATACAAATAGGGGTGGAAGATTTAATGGTAGGGGGGGGGAGGTGGAAAGGGGAAACCATTAGTATTCAACGAAAGATTTGGACACTCAGAGAAAGTAAAACATTTATTTAAGTAAACACAGTGAAAAATCGAAGGTGTATTCGTTATAGTATCTAATAAACAGAAATCCAGACTGAATGGAGTGAATCACACTATTAGAGATCCAGATAGGTACAACGACATTCACCGTAGCCAAGTGAGAAAAAGTACCGACGCATTATAAGGTACCATATGCACATGGTGCAGAAGAAATGGACAGGAGACACCTACCTGTAACACCCCCGAAGGTACAGGCCCGACACCAACGTCTTGTCGTCCCCACCTCGAGCTACGATCTTGGACCGTCTTCTCATTTTCTAAAAAAATTTTATCTCAGGTCCAACTGACGGTTCAGGTGGTCCCGTCCTTACCATGGGTGGAACGACTATAATATACGAGACGTTCCTCTTGCCCCGACTGTAGCTCCTCCACGAGCTTCGAATAACATCCCTATATTACGACTCGTGTTCTTCCCCAGTCTCCCTCAGGAGACCCGGTCTGTAGTTGGTTGAGTGGACTAATGAGTGTGGTTGGTCGGGGATGAGATCGACCCAATACGCCCCCGAGACGTTTGGTCCGGAAGGAAACACCGAGTCGACCATTTCTTAGACGGACGTTACGTCCTCTGGACCTAACCCTTCTAGGGAACCTCTTCCCTTCCCGATGGGTGACGTCATAAGACCGGACCTCTTAAGGTACCTGACATATCAGGTACCCCAGTGTTTCTTAGTCTGTACTGACTCGTTGAACGCGTGACGTTTGTTTCCAGACTAAACGTCACCGAGGAGACTCCAAGACGGTCGACACCCGCGGTGTCCCTTCCAATTTCACCCCGTCGAGGAAGGACGAGCGAAGGATACCCGGACGACACGACTCTTCGGTCTCGACCACATAACTTAGTCCTTATGCGTGTAATACTGGGCGACTTACCCCTCCCCCCATCCCGTGTTCTGACGGGGGCGATCTGTTGGGGGGGGGGGTGTTTGTCCCCACCGACCCTCGAAGGAGGTATAGGCTCGAGGTGAAGCCCCTTCACTTTTGGGGCCTCCAGTAAAACTAACTTCCACGTCAAAGTTATTTGGGTGTGCTTCCTTCACCTCAGTGTTCTACATAATAATGACTGTCTAGGGTCTTCCCTCCCCCGAATCACTCGGTTCCTCTCCCGGTCGGGGGTAGGGTCCAGTGACCCCTCGTTTGTCGGTGACGTACAATGTACCAACCCCGACCGAAAAGTGTCCGAATAGAGAATTCACCAGAAAAAAAAAAATTACCAGTAAAATGTTCCGCGGGGACCTTCTTATTTTGTCCTTGACCACCGTCCGCAGAATTTGAGAATAGAGGTCCGAGACCCACACTCGTCCCAATAGTCTGCCATTTTACGGATTCACCGTCGAGCCTTTTTGTCTCAGCAAAAGGAATTTCTGACAAAAAGAGTTCTCAACAAAAAGGGTAGTGTCGAACACTAGGGCACTGGGAGTCGGGGCGGCCGTAGTGACTCGGGTGAAATCTCTGAGGTCGTGGAGCCTCTGGACCTAAGGTCCCAGAACCCCCGGAGGAGGTCCGAGTGTCCGAATCATTGTGGTCGGAGTAGAGAAGAGAAACGAGGGGTCGGAGTCCCATGTAGAGGACGTCAAGGACACTTTTCACACCACACAGGAATTTCCAATCGAAGGAGAATAGAAAGTCCAGGAGCAAATGTTGAAATTTCCATTTCTGTCAAAGGGACTATCAAGTCAACCATTTCTTAGGCGGACGTCACGTCCTCTGGGGACAAACTAAGGACCCAGCCCTTCTAGACGACCTCTTCCCTTTCCGATAGGTGAGGTCATTAGGACGACCTCTTAAGGTACCTGACATATCTGGTACCCCAGCGTTTCTCAGTCTGTGTTGACTCGCTGAACGCGAAAGTGTGAAAATAAATGACTTAAAACCGGCACGTCCCAGAAAGACCGACGTGTCCGAAAAGAGATCAACGCCACACACCCGGAGAGTAGTGCCACCGGAGCGAACAGCACCTTATACTCGAGACCCCGAACGTGCGGAGTCATGAACGCCGAGGACTCGAGAGCTCGTGTCCGAGTCATCACGGACCCAAATCAACGGGGGTGCCGTACACGTTAGGAGAGCTGGTCCCTGACTTGGACACAGAGGACGTAGTCGTTCGCCTGAGAAATGGTGGGTTGGTAGTAGTCCCTTCTTGGACATTTACTGTCAATACTTTAAGAAAGACGAGTGTATCGACTACACCCAGGATAGAGGGCGGGTCCGTGACTTACTCTGCAAAATGTCCTCCTCCCCCCCACACTCCCAAAGGACCACCCCTACCGGGTCGGTAGGAAGAATAGAAGTTGGAACACGGTTCGAACGTCCACCGATAACGGTGGGAGCCCCCGAAGGATGTCGAAGACAATCCTCTCCTGTCCTCCCCCATGTCGGTCGACTGGTAAGGAGTCCCGGTGTGAGTTTATGGTCCGTCCTCTACCTTTTCTACCCACACCGGTCCTTGTGTCGGCCCTTGCGACCCCTGTCGTTCCTTGGCTTCCCGGGTACAGCCCCTCGTCTGCGTCCGTCGGGTGACGACGGGACTCTCTCCGCCCGAGGCACCCCGGGTTAGAAGAGTCCAAAATTCTCTTCGGCGCTTAGACCTAAAAGTGCACTATCTTGGGAGGGGGGTAAAGTTTTGGAACCATTCATCAATTTTTGAGAAACACTTAGTCTGTGCCTCACTGGTCCTTGACAGTAGACGGTCACACACCACAGACGGGACCTGTCAGGCGGGGTTCTTCCGGTAGTGGGACGCACCGGGGCCGTCCGGACCCACGAACGGAACCAGAAAGAGACTGTCGAAGTTACAGTTCCAGTACTCCAAGGTGCCCACGGAAATGAAGGAAGGGGTCCTCCAACTGGCTGGACCTTTTTGGGGTCTCCGCAGGGAGGGTCCAAGACGATCGTCCCGCACGTCTACCCTTAGGACGCCCTGGGACCGAGGAAAGCCATAAAGACTGAGATGTACCTACGTTACGCTCTGGGTCAAAATTGGACCGGTCCCGATGGAACGACCCGAACCTTTTAGTCCCGTCGTAGAGGAACTTCGCTCCTTCACCCCACTGGCAATTAGACTAATCATGGATTCCTTTACAAATGAACTTTTGGTTTCTTTCCCGTTCCATCGGACAAAAGTAAACATCAAAACTTCCTCTTCTACTCTGGTCCGATAGACCCCGAACCCTCCGGACGGACTGTACGTCACAAAGTAAGACGAGTCCTGGACCGAGCTCCTCCCAGGGAGACAAGTCCTGTAGAACTCCTCCGAGGACGTCCACCCCACCCCCTGCCACCCCCACCAACGCCGGTCTCCTCCTCCTTGGTCCCCCACTATCACCCCACGTACGTCCGGTTACCGAGGGACAGAAACGAGACTCCAGTGGGTAAGTGTGGGGGTGTGGCACTGGACAAGTGGGCCACGGGGTTTAGGTAGGTGTGAAAAGGAAACAATCGTCTATCGTCTACAAAGGTGTTAAAAACGAAGATGTACCTTTGAGTGTTCTCCAGGGATTAAAAAGAGTACTATCTCCTTTTTTATTCTAACAGAGATACCTACTTTCTCAGTTGTGTCCGTAATTGGTCCGTGTCCAAGGCGCACAAGTAGTTTGTGCGACCTCCCACGTGTCAGTGGCCACTGGCACTTGACACCGGTTCGCACGTATTTGCAGGGAGTCGGGGCCCCTAGATTAGCATTGAGCCTGGTGTCCCGAGTGACTACTTCCCTTCTGGGGATTATGTGTACTCCTGAGAGATTTAAAAAACCGGTACGGCGCGTCGTGCCCGAGAATCAAGGGATTAGCCCCTAACTTAGACACGGGGACGTCACCTTCGAGACTCAGAATCGACGACCTGGAGGTCCCTTCTGGGACCCCTGTGAAAAACAAAACGTGTTTTATTTCTATTATTAGTTGTACCCTGAACTCCCGTGTGTCGGCTCGAACCGGAATTTTCCTGTCATCGAGTCCGTACAGGTTGAGAAACACTGGTATACCTGTCATCGGGCGGTCCGAGGAGACAGGTACCCCAAGAGGTCCGTTCTTATGACCTCGCCCAACGGTAAAGGAAGAGGTCCCCTAGAAGGGTTGGGTCCCTAACTTACGAACAGAGAATACAGAGGACTTAACCGTCCACCTAAGAAATGACGATTGTGGTGGATCCTTCGGGGTTCCCCTGAGGCTCACTCACTCACTTTCAGTGAGTCAGCACAGACTGAGAAACGCTGGGGTACCTGACATATCAGGTCCCGGTCTTATGACTTCACCCATCGGAAAGGGAGGAGGACCCCTAGAAGGGTCGGGTCCCTAGCTTGGGTCGAGAGGGCGTAACGTCCGTCTAAGAAATGGTCGATTCGGTGTTCCCCTGAGATTCTCGTTTCGTTCCCGTGAAACTCGAAGGGTCTTCGAGGTGGTGACGTCGCAGTCGAACCTCAAGTGCGCACTCGAGTTCCCTCCGGTTTAAGTGACGGATGACATGAACCTCCTCTCGCGACGGGTGGACGGGCGGTACGTCCTGACACGACCCCGGAACGGGACCACGGGTCAACACGTCCGACGAGAGAGACAAAGGTCCGTCCGGTCACCGGTCCTCCAGAACGAGAGTCACACAAAGACAGACTTGACAGGGGACCCGCTGTCAGAGAGACGTCCCTGTCTCAATTAATATTGTGGTCACCTGAAATTGTATGTGTTAAAGAAAACGTTATTCGGAAACAAGGGTTTGTTATTCGGACATTTTTTCACTCGAGAAGCCGAATCTGCGTCCCGTCGGGACTCGGGGTGAGTGGGTGGTCGGGTAACGGTCGTCGTGGTTGCGACGACAACGGAGTTCAGGAGACCCTGTGGAACAAGAGGACCTAGCGTGCAGGTTACACCGTCTTTTGGGAGGAGGGAGAGGAGACTCTAGAGTGGAAGGGAGAGTAGAGGGACGAGACGGTGGACGAGGTCCGGGGGAAGCGGAGCTTGAACCTAGTCACGTCCCCGGAATCGCCCAGAGGGACGAAGAAGGGAACGGGTGGACGGTTTCACGGAAACGTCCATTGTCCGTTGAGTGTAGCAGAATGACGAGTTTCGGCTGTCACAGGGACCGCCCTGTCACTAACTCTGAGACACGAAGGTTACGTCCCCCGTGTCCCTTTCTTTACGTGGTTGAGAAAGTCAGTCAAGTCAGCGAGTCAACACAGACTGAGAAACGCTGGGGTACCTGACGTCGTGTGGTCCGGAGGGACAGGTAGTGGTTGAGGGTCTCAAATGAGTTTGAGTACAGGTAACTCAGTCACTACGGTACGTTGGTAGAGTAGGAGACAGTAGGGGAAAAGGAGGACGGAAGTTAGAAAGGGTCGTAGTCCCAGAAAAGGTTACTCAGTCAAGAAGTTTGCTCCACCGGTTCACCTTAAAGTCGAAGTCGTAGTCAGGAAGGTTACTTATAAGTCCTGGTTGACAAATAGACTAACTTTTGACACCCCCCTTTTCTCTAATAGTACTTGAACTTTCTGGAAAAACTGTTCTTCACCCTGAACCTCCGTCATACAATGTCGAGACACTGTGTGGGTGACGAACCGGCTTCTTAGCTACGAAAACCTGAGACCATAACCGAGAACTCTCAGGGAACCTGACGTTCCTCTAGGTAGGATTTTCTTTAGTCAGGACTTATAAGTGACCTTCCTGACTACGGTTTCGAGGTTATGAAACCGGTGGAGTACGCTTCTTGACTGAGTAACCTTTTCTCGTCTGGGACTACGACCCTTTCCAACTTCCGTCCCCCTCTTCCCCTGCTGTCTCCTACTCTACCAACCTACCGTAGTAACTGAGTTACCTGTACTCAAACCCATTTAAGGTCTTCAGCCACTACCTGTCCCTCCGGACCGTACGACGCTAGGTACCCCAACGTTTCTCAGTCTGTGCTGACTCGCTGCCTTGACTTGACTTGACGAACCAGACTACGGTTTCTCGGGGTAACGCGACTACGACCTGTCCCTCGTGAGTCGAGGAGTCGAGGAGGAGGGGGTCCAGAGTGACCTGGTAGATGTTTGACAGAGTAATCCGTAGTCTTGGGTTCACACTAGAGGAGACTGTGGTACCGAGAAAGGAGGATGTCGAATGGACTTTCCTTTCAGTGGTGGTCCGGGGGTCCAGATGACCACTGACCGACCATAGTGACGATGTACCCGTAGCAGTCCGTGAAGCACAGAGTAGTGCCCAGCAAGATCTAACCAAAGCTGTCCGGGGGCTCTTCGGAAACGGTTTACCAGTCGTTGGCGTCAGAAGGATGGAGGAATAAAAATCCAGGACCAAACACACCTTACAGAGGTCGGACGTCTCTTTCGGTTTCCCGAGTCACCTGCGGTTTCTCCGTCCACTGGGTTGCCTCCGACACTACACCTACCCGGGTCTCTCCCTAGAACCTCACTCTGTCTTCTTCCGATCTGGGTTTCTCCCAGCTTCCTCGCCCACCACCTCTTATCACTCCTCCTACCCGGGGACCGGGCGCACCGGGGAAGAAACCCCAGTAACGTAAATAGGTTCTCCACCGTCTTACACAATTGCTCCTTGGACTACAACCCAGGGAAACGGACTCAGACACAAGACCGACACGGTCAAGGGATCGACCGAGGAGGTTTGGAGTGGGAGGGGTACTGGGTCAAAGAAATAGACGTGTCGACCCTACTCACATTATCACAAGTAGAGTACGGACCGACACCCGTAACTCACGATGAGATACCCGTCGTGAGCCTCACACCCCACTCCAGTCGACGTCCCGTAGCTAGCGCCACTGAAGAGTCGGGAGTCCCGGAACCAACACCCACTCTGCACCAATGCCTACACCTTAGTCGAGTCTGGTCGGCCCATGTAACTAATTTGTGGAGCCTGTGTCGAGACCGGGTACAGTCAAGTGAGCGAGGGGGTGTCTCTCGAAAGTCCCACCGCCAGTCGAGGAGATACGATAATTATGTACTCTCTTCAGTTCCGAGTCTCTCCCACAAAACGAACCTCAGTGTGTCGTCCTGCACCGAAGCATGAATGGAGGAGAGGAGACAGACTTGGAGGGAGGAGAGAACGGGGAGTGGGAACTCCTCCCACCGGTAGGGATTCTCGTACGGACGACTTTACTTTCATCCTCCGCTCCCGGTGTCGATAAGAAGGCTTCCGGACTGGTCGCCGTACGGACCTTTCCGGAACGAGGCACTACGACGAGACCCCGGTGGTCCCGGTGACACCCCGGAACTTGTCGACACAAGGGAGGAGCCCTTCGGAGAAAGTGTCGATGACGACGGAAGTCTTCGAGAACCACGAGGACCTAGTGTCGAACTGGTGTCGAACTTTCGTACACCACTTCCTTCCTTCGGACGGCCCCTGTAGTCAGGATCAGGGTCGGTGGCCCGGGACGTCTTAGGGTGGTTACCTGACCGGGACGTCTGCGAGTAAGTGAAGACACTTTCCTGTCACAAACCGAGACAATCGAGGTTATTCTCTCGGAGGTACAGGTAGAGAAATATACTTTTCTGGGTGTTCTAAAAAGTCTTGAAGGTGTTCTGATCTCCTACTACGGTGGGAATACTTTCACTTCTCCTTGATTTCTTGGAGAACTACTTCCACTTTCTCCTCTCACTTTTTCGACCAACTTTTGAGTTGTAAGTCTTTTAGTTCTAGTACCGTAGTCCAGGGTAGTGAAGTACCGTTTATCTACACTTTTTTACCTATGTCACCGTCTAAAATGAAAGAACCCGAGGTTTTAGTGACGCCTGTCACTGACGTCGGTACTTTAATTTTCCGTGAACGAGTAACCTTCTTTTCAATACTGTTTAGACCTGTCACATAATTTTTCGTCTCTGTAGTGAAACGGCTGTCTTCAGACAGATCAGTTTCGACGCCGAAAAGGTCATCAGTGCACACTTGCACTCTCGACCTGGTATTTCTTCAGACTTGTGGTTTCTTTACTACGAAAGTTTGACACGACGACCTCTTCTGAGAACTCTCAGGGAACCTGACGTTTCTCTAGGTTGGTCAGTTAGGATTTACTTTAGTCAGGACTTATAAGTAACCTTCCTGACTACGACTTCGACTTCGAGGTCATGAAACCGGTGGACTACGCTTCTCGGTTGAGTAACCTTTTCTGGGACTACGACCCTTTCTAACTTCCGTCCTCCTCTTCCCCTGTTGTCTCCTACCCTACCAACCTACCGTAGTTGCTGGGTTACCTGTACTCAAACTCGTTCGAGTCCCCTACCACTTCCTGTCCCTTCGGACCGCACGACGTCAGGTACCCCAGCGTCTCTCAGTGTGTGTTGAATCACTGAGTTGTTTGTCACGTTCTCAAATTTATGCATTCCTTTCTTTCTCTGTGACTTCGGGTTTTGGATCAAGAGACAAAAAGACAGAAATGGTCCAAGTATAAACGGTAAGACAACAAGAACTAACACCCTCATTAGGTTTCAGGGTTCATACGTCTTTGGTCAACCTTTACAAAACTTTCCCGTCGGTTTATCCGTAAAGAGAAGGTTTATTGTTCAGACTAAGGTGACCTAAAAAAAAATTTGAAAACAAATAGAGGTGCTTAATAAACTGAAACTAAAAATCACGAAAGAGTGACTTATTTATACGGATTTATCCAATTTTTTCGTCTTTTTATTCTAGTAGGTTTTTGTACTCAGTGTGTTACACGAGGTCGCTATTCTCAGGACCTACCCCGACTCCTTTGCACTAAAACGAAGACTGGGATGGCACCCCGTGTCTGAGACCTGCGGTGACTGGAGAGCCCCGGATAAAGAAGGAGACAGTCTAATACACCTAACCTGAGAGGCCCCCCGTCACTAAGAAAACCCCTACAAGTGAAAGACAGAGGAAAGGGAAGACCAGTACGCTGGCACCCAAAGGAGACCTCTTGGTGGGGACAAGACGACGATACAGAAAGACTAGCCCGAGGTGGTCCTCGGTAGACTAAACCTCCAGGGGAGACACCGTCCTTTTCACCCTTTCCTACGGAGAGCATCATACTTCCCCTGTAGGATCCTTGTTTTACAAATATTTCAGGCTCACCGATTGTGCGTTTTTATATAGAGTAAGGGAAATAGTCAATCGGTAACGACGTATTGTTTAAGGGTGTTTGAATCGTCGAATTTTATTGTGAATAAGCCGTAACGTCTCAAAGACACCCACTCCTTAGACCCGTCCTGAATCAACTTAGGAACCGATGTCGTGGAGTGGTCCGACACCAGTTCTACGACCAGTCCCGACTCATTCCGACAAAGGGAACGAGGGAACCCAACAACTGTTTTAGGTAAGTGAAGGACAACGTTCCGGTTCGGAAGTCGAAGAACGACCTCCGACGAGAGACGTTCGTCTTCGTGGTATCAAGGGGCGGAACGCCCGACGAGATGGCGCCGACACCTGAAGAGCTACCGAAGAAGTGCCGGTCGCTCCGTCGTGGATCGTGCAAACAATGTTCTGCTTAGAGTGGGTATACACCGCTCGACCGGTTCCTCACTGTAGGGTAGTAGAGACGGTGTAAGAGAACCAATGTCCGTTCAGGGTTCAGGACGGGTGTGAGTCGCCCTCCCCTTAGTGTGTGTCCACACTTGGGGTCCTCAGGACACAGGAACCCCCAGTGGCTCCCACCAAGTGGGTAAGAGATAATCTACCCCCTTCTACTCAGAGATTGTGGAAGGAGCAAGACCCCCCATTCCTGGAGTGTCAGAGTCTAACTTCGACGGGAGTACATATGACACGTCACCAATCATACTTCGACTTCCGGAGGAACACTAAAAATAAAGAATCATTATCGAGAGGTTCCACAACTCCAGGTTCTATCTGGACAGAAAGTACCTTAAGGTGACGTTCACCCATCGCAGTCCCAGTCTGAGGTCCCTTAGACACAAACAAAGCTGTAAACACAAATGACCCATCCGAGGGAGGACCGTTTCTACATTGATCCTCCGCTCAACCACAATCGCCCACTGTCTGGGACACGAAAATAGAAATAGGCAAACACCCTAATAGGGTGATCCCCCTACGAGAAATCGTAGTAGGAACAGTTGGAACGAAGGGTCGAGCATCTACAGAGGATAGCAATAACGTGTTCTGGACACCACTCTGCGCCACTGTCGGACTTCAAGAGTAGAGATTGGAATACGAAAGTATGGGAGGTATTCGTGGCTTGTAGAGGTCTGAGAGGAAACTCCTTTGAACGTTTTAGACAAGATGAATAGAGACTAATTTGGTCCTTTTTTCTGTATTAGTCCCGACCCCTCTTCCTTTTTGTCTAGTTTCCCACAAAAGTGGGTTTTTCCACCCCCCTCTTTGTTTTTGGTGTGAGTGGAGACGAAGGACCACGTAGAGTCCTGGAAGAATGTCGAACCTCTTCATTTGTCGGGTAGGCTCTCCTCGGAGACCTCCTACCTTCGAATTACTTCTACTTTTACTTCTCCCACCAATGAAAAATCTTGACGTCACAATAAAAAGTCGTTCAACTCATTTAGAAGAGAAAGAGACCGAAGAAGAAGTGTACCGATACGACTAAAAAAAAATTTTTATTACAAAATTAAAATCTTGTCCAAAAATAAATGTCAAACACTTCTACCATGACTCCCTAAAGTGTCCGTGAACGGAGGGAAAGACGCGTTTCGAAAGACCACACATCAGTGGTCCGACTGCGTCCAGTAGTCGTGATACGGGGGCCCTACACCCCCGTACTCCGTCCTGGAGAAAAAGGTAAAACAAAAATCACACATTGACCGAGTGTTAAAAGTTTCGTCTCCTAACCTCACTACAACCCGTTATCTCATTGTAAGAGTTTAACATAAAATTACCGATTAAAGTCAGAGGGATGGTAGACGGGTAGAAAGATCTTTGACGATCGTTCGTAGGTCGACCCATCGTCCACGAGCAAGGTCCTCCCCGACCTGCTCCAACGACCCAAACGAGAATCAAACCAAGTCCCCGACCAAATCTTACACGAATCAGTGAGTCAGCACAGGTTGAGACGCCGGGGTACCTGACATACATCGGGTAGTCTGAGGAGACAGGTACCTTAAAAGGTCCGCTCTTATGACCTCGCCCAACGGCAAAGGAGGAGGTCCCCTAGAAGGGCTGGTCTCTTGACTTGAACACAGAGGGTGTAATCGTCTGCACAAGAAATGGTGATCGTGGTGGACCCTTCGGACAACCAAATCCACCGTTTCTCGTTTACAGTCCCGTTAAAAGACGTTAAAGGGTAGTAACTATAAGAAGTGTCGTCGTTGTCTTATAAGAGATGATGTTGGACGTCTCCCCGACAAGATTCTGGTAAATTCACTTTCCATCTGGGGCGACGGGAGACCCTCCTCTTTCGTCCGAAAAGAACAAGCCCCTTCTTTCTTCCTGGACGTCTGAGACGACCCACCTCACCTGTAGTCCAAATAGATTCGAAGAATTTAAGACCACCACAGTATCTTTGTCGCACCGCAGCTATCTGTCCACGTATCCAGCCACCTCGTCTTTTCTCTCGGGTCGACTCACCTGTTTGTTTATCGTCTTATAGCACGCACACACAATCGACGAGTCAGCACAGACTGAGAGACACTGGTGTACCTGACATCGGGTGGTCCTAAGAAACGGGTACCTTAAGAGGTCCGTTCTTGTAACTCCACCCAACGGTAAAGGAAGAGGTCTCCTATAAGGACTGGGTCCCCAGTTTGGGTCCGGAGGGTGTGACATCCGTCTAACAAATGGTAGACTCGGTGGACCCTACGGGGTCGTTATCTTATAATGTGTCGGTTCTTTACCTTACCTGGTAACTAGGTACCTTGTTGTGCCTACTCAGGGTTTTAATGATAAAACTTGTTTCCGTAGGTCTGTTTACCTCAGGTATAACATTCTTAGGTAAATACCATTTCAGATCTTTTGCGTTTTATCAGGCGTCACGGACTTTCGTCTAGGCACCAACGACCTCCCTTCGTCCCTCCCTGTCTCTCTTCCCGACTGCTTGCTCTGTGAAGCCCTCCCCACGCAGAAAAGTGGAAAGACTAACACCACTAACAAAGTGTTCACACATGCAGATAGTCCTGAATGGTTCGACAGACGGAACTTTCCTCTCAAATAATAGACGGCTACATATGAAAGAACGTACGGTTACTATGGAGTTGTTTCGATAACTTTAAAAGTTTTAAGAAGATAACTTGTTGACGGTTCTCGAAAAGTCGTCTCGAGGGAAACAATCTTAATCTCTATTCGGTCCCGGTTTTCAACGTTCGGTCTTCAGTGAACAAGGTTTCCTCTGATCTCAAAAGACACAACTCAAGTCAGGCTGCCCCATTGCCCCACTCCCCGACCTCTTCTCGACCCACCAAGAAGTTGGAAGTGGACGTTCTGTCGACGGAGCCGACCTGACTGGAGGTTATCGTCCCGAAGGAACGTACCACAATTATGTTTACGGAACGCTAAAAGGCGCCCTGCCCAGTCTTGAACTCAGGACCGAGGTGGAGCGTGACCAGAGTCGGAACGGGAGAACCCGGGACCGAACCAGTTGTACCCCCTCCAATAATTGGGGAGTCACCTCCCAACCTGCATAAACACTCCCCTACCCACATGACTACTCCTCACGGACCCGAACTCGCCACAAGTCACACCCGAAAATGAGGAGGGAAGGGAAGGGAGTAAGACGACCTGAACTCAGAGTCAGATGGTTCAGTCTGCACGGTCTTTAATCAAAAAAAAGAATGAAAAGACTATGACTTAAAAATAGAAAATAGAAGAAAAAAAAAATTTAAACTCCTCTAGTTTGGTCAGTTTGGATTCCCTTTAGTTGGAGCTTTATAAGAAACCTTCCTGACAACGACTTCGAGGTTATGCAACCGGTGGACTACGTTTCTCGGTTGAACTACCTTTTCTGGGACTACGACCCTTTCTAACTTCCGTCCTCCTCTTTCCCTGCTGTCTCCTACTCTACCAATCTATCTTGGTGACTGAGTTACCTGTACTTAAACTCGTTTGAGACCCTATATATCATTCCCTGTCTCCTGGGACCTCACGACGACAGGTGCCTCAACGTTTCTCAACCTGTGGTCAATCAGTGACTTCTTGTCTATCAAGTAAATGTTACACAAATCGAAAGCCAATGTCGTTTCACTAAGTCAATGTATATATATATGTATGCATATATATATATAAGTCTAAGTCAACATGTATGAATATATACATACATATATTTATCTCCAAATATGTATATATATAAGAAAAAGTCTAAGAAAAGGGAATATCCAATAATGTTCTGTAACTTAGATTAAGGGACGGAATATGTTCAGATTGACAAATAGACAAAGTGTGTATCATCACACATATATACATATACAATTAACTAGACAGGAGGGGGCAGGGGACACCATTGGTATTGAAACAAAAGATACAGACACTCAGATTATGAAAAACTGTGACCTAAATTAAAGACGAAACTCGGTAGTCAGGTGACTTCTCACCCTTAGCCAGTCAAACCACCCACGGAAAGGGGTCTGATTGAACGTTCAAAGTCCCGGCACCACCCCGACCTCCAGACGAGTCTACAGGGCCGACCGGGAACCCCCTGTTCACCTGGTCGAGTCCCAACTTAGTCCGGCCCGAGCTGGAGTCGGGGGACGTCCGGTCCGGGGAAACGGAGGAGCGTGGGGTAAGTCCCTTCACCAACCGTGTCTTCAGTCTCGGCACCCGGACCTCTGACGACCCCACACTTCGCTACGGGGTAGTAAAGGCTCGTTCCGTTTTTGAAGTAAAAAGTGTAGACTTCTGTTATCTCTAATTTTATTAAATTGAGCATCCCACAAACACTTTTAGTTTACTCAGTCGTGGTCTTGTCGTGGGTCCTGAACCGCTCGGATCGTATTCGCTGCGACTGAAACAACACGACACCCCCGTACACCTGGGACAGACAGGACGACGCCCGGGAGGTCCGAGAGTGTCCTTTCCGCCGGGAAACGGGAACGATAGAAGGGGGACTACTGACCCCACAAGGGTCCCCACCTCTCCCGTCCCGGACCCCGAGGTTGTGTGAGACGAACGAACTCCGAGAAGGGAGGTCTCTCCGGGAAGGGAGGTCTCTGCGGGACGGACCCTTGGAAAGAGACCAGACCCCCTCTTCCCTAGCCCCGTCTGGTGGAGCGTCGTGAGAAGGGTTCTTATGTGGGTATTTCACAGAGGATGGTCCGAGCGTTTAGAGTTTCGGTTCCGGGCTTCTAAAGCGAAGACGTGAGATCCACTGCGTCCCGTGGTCTCTGCTCCCAGTGCACGTCTGTGGGTACTGCCCTACGTCCTCCGTGAGCCCGTGGCCCTGTATGTCCTCCGTGGGAAACAATTACAGAGATTTATGAGAGAAGGTGGACCAAGCGACCTCAGCCTCTCCTCCGAGGACCACGTCTCCCTCGCAGCGGTCGTCTTCGGGGGACCGTGGGACTGGGGGGCACATGACTTCGGTCTACCGACTCACTCTAAAGGGGTGTGCCTCTGGTCGACCCCAGTCTTAGGGGACATCGTCTCCGAGTCCTCTCCCCCGATGACACTGAACTACGGGAAACGTTTCCAGTCCCGAGTCGTCTTTCCCCACTCTGACTAGGTCCTCATTTTACTTGAGAATTGAGTGAGAGAAGGCCCGTGTGTCCTACACACCCGTGTACACTACACAAGATTCCATCGAATTACCCACCCGACTATTACAAAACCTCTTGAGGTCAACTTTTTATACTTAACTTCTCGTTACAGTAAGACGGTGGACCACCGCTACAACAAGACACTTAAGAAAAACAAAGACACCGGTCGTTGGATTCCTGATCGTCTCTCGTAATTGAAGACTTTCCTACTCACAAATTAAGATGTGGCACAGAAAAATTGAGGGGAATACGAGACATACCCGAAGGGACGACCGAGTCGACCATTTCTTAGACGGACGTTGCACCCTCTGGACCCAAGCTAGGGTACCCAACCCTTCTAGGGGACCTCCTCCCTTTCCGAGGGGTGAGGTCATAAGACCGGACCTCTTAAGGTACCTGACATGGTAGGTACCCCAGTGTTTCCAAGCAAGTGTTGACTCGCTGAAAGTGAGTGATGTGAGACATACTTTCTGTCTAATGCATTTTATAGGGTAATTCTAGTCAGAAACTCCAATACTGTGAATTTTATAAGTAAGTTGTTTGTAGTGTTCCAAGACCCCCCTTTTTATATGTCGAAGTCAGAAGTTGTTCGGATTTTATCTGGACTTCTTTGTTCATATAAAATACGTTTAAAGATATAATGTTCCGTTTTGGGATTTCATACACGCAGTATACTTCTCGAGACCTATCTACCCCTTCCTTCAACTACTGTAGTACCCTTTGATCCACCCCCCGCCCAGACTACTCCCTCCACCGTGGCCTCTAGTCCTGTGGTGGGTCGTGTCCTCCCTGTGCTCTCCCAGACGCTCCATCTTTCGAGCGACCTAATCTCTTCACTAGACGTTTGAAAAAATTAGTACATGGAGATTTTTTAGTTTGTTTGTTTGCTTCACTCGTACGTAGGGTAATTTTTAGAGAGCAAGTATTTACTATTTGTAAACGTCTATATCGTACATGTAATATTCCGTATATAATGTTTTCTTTTCTGATTTTATTGTCTTCTCTGGTCAGGACCATAAAGAAGTATAAAGGGTGACCAGATCGGTTGGGCCAGGGGTGAGACCCGTCCCCTCCGTGGGAGTGTCTGGTGGTCACACAGTTAGACAAGAAGAGACGGGGGTACTCCTTCCCGACTAAGAGGACTCCTGGTCCCAGTTAACGGGGACGACCGTACTACTTAGGAAAAAAAAAAAAAAAGGTCGAATAGAGAAATAAAAAACCAGACACGACCCAGAAACAACGACGCCCACAAGGAGATCTACGCTACTTGCCCGAAGAGAGTAACGTTATCGAAAAGAACAACCCCTTGTGCCTAAGATCCCTCGGGTCCGAAGTCCTCAACTTCGTGGAGCCGGGTCATCAAAGCCGAGGGTCGGAGATCTCGTGTCCGAGTTATTAACGCGACCACCCGAATCAACGAGACTCTGTGCACCCTAGAAGGGCCTGGTTCCTAGTTTGGACACAGGGGGTATTACCGTCCACTTAAGAATTGGTGACCTGGTTCGACACCAAAAACGTCATCAGTACATACCTACACTCTCAACCTGACATTTCTTTCGACTTGTAACTTCTTAACTACGAAAACTTGACACCACAACCTCTTCTGAGGACTCTCAGGGAACCTGACGTTCCTCTAGGTTGGGTAGGTAGGATTTCCTCTAGTCAGGACTTATAAGTAACCTTCCTGACTACGACTTCGACTTTAAGATTATGAAACCGGTGGACTACGCTTCTTGACTGAGTAAACCTTTCTGGGACTACGACCCTTTCTAACTTCCGTCCTCCTCTTCCCCTACTGTCTCCTACTCTACCAACCTACCATAGTGACTGAGTCACCTGTACTCAAACTCATTTGAGACACTCAACCACTACCTATCTCTCCGGACCGCACGACGTCAGGTACCCCAGTGTTTCTTAACCTGTGTTGACTCGGTGACTTGACTTGACCTGGAGGTCCCTTTAGGGTGGTCGAATAGAGAACGACGTGTCCCTAGACCACCGGTGACACCGGGTTTCGCTTCGTCTGCAAAAGACCTTCCGTCCCGGAGATTCGGGAGTCTAGGTCCGAGGAAGACCTAAGTAGGTAGGTAGGAGCTGGTTCTCGCAAGGGACACGTCACAAGAAGGCTTCCTCAGGACAAAGGACAAACCACCCTCGACTTGGTAATCGGATCCCAAACCTGAGTCTTGTCCCCATGTCGACACGAGGAAACTCACCGGGGACTGCGACGGACACCACTGACCTCAGAGACATTGATTGTTCTTCTCCTCGTCCCTTTTTACACTCAGGAAGACGAGGTTGTCCGGATCGTCCCTCATTGACCCAGTGAAGATCTTGTTAGTAAAGTGGGAGCAGTTGTCATGTCTAAAGTAGGAAACGCAACATACTACCAAAGAAAAGGTAATCATACAGTACGCACAAGAGAATTCATTTTACACAGTGTTCATTGTACCGTAAAAGTAACACCTGGAAGGGACCAGTAGTTTATGGAGGCAGAACAAAATCTTAAAGAACAGGAATAAAAATCTATTAAGTTCCATAGAGACAGAGTCCCAACATCTTTAAGGGGTTTACTTTAATTAAATTTAAGGGGATTTTATGGTTTGGGGTGTTAAGAATTCCCACCTCTTCTCATCTCTCCCTTCTCTTTCTGATAAACTCGTTTGTTCACTCTCTACAGTAGTGAGGGGTTTACATCCCTTAGTATTACTTAGTATAAGACCCAGAATGCGTAATTACCGAGTTCCCCCACAATCCGAACGGAGACGATGGTCAACGTCTAAGAAACTACAACGACTGAAAGGTACTACAAATGGTGTCGATTCTTTTCGAACTTCCGACATTGTCGTTTATCTCCCAAACTTAGTAAGTAAAGAACGGTCTCTTTTCGAGTGGTTCGTGACAGACCTGACTAATATTTTTTATCCAGCACTGACTAAAAAGATGACACAACAGGTTGGGAAGTACAATCCGGTTTACGGATTAGAGTCCGAAGAAGGACCACGAATAGGGAGAAAGAGTCTGAAGAGGCCTTTTTATCTTTTATGAGTAATCCTACAATGAAAGGACAAGTAAATAAATAGTTGGTAAAATAACTTAAGAAGAATACACGTGTCATAACTTAGCCAGTGAATCTTCGGTGTCGTAACTTGCACAAGAACCGAGTTTTCCCACTACTCGGTTGACCACGACATGTTCCCCAAACGATCTTGAACATTTCGTTCCAAACAAAATAGGTCTTATCCATACAACCTTTTCTAGAGGTTGAGGTAAGGTGTCTACGGACCAGAAATTTATTTTTTATGTACTGCATCTGTCCAAATAACTCCGAAGGGATCACCGAATCTACCATTTCTTAGACGGACGTTACGTCCTCTCGACCCAAGCTAGGAACTCAACCCCTCTAGGGGACCTCATCCTTTACCGTTAGGTGAGATCATAAGAACGGACCTCTTAAGGTACTTGTCTCCTCGGACCACCCGATGTCAGGTACCCCAACATTTGCCAGTCTGTACTGACTCACTGATTGTGAAAGTGACTCTATATTAAGTATATGGTATGTTAAACGGATAAATTTCACATATTAAGCCACCATAAATGTACATAAGTGTCTATACCCGTCAGTAGTGGTGGTAGTCAAAATCTCGTAAAAGTGGTGGAGTCTTTCTTTGGGGAAGGAGAGACCGATGGGTAAGGGGGTGGTGGGGAGAAGGGTAGGGATTCGTTGAGGAGTGGAAGAAAGAGACATCTAACGGGAAAGAACCCGTAAAGTATGTTTACCTTACTGTAGTATATACGATAAAGACACGAACAGTTGTGAACAATCGCGTGGAAAAACGAAAATCGGTAAGATCGCTCACACTTCACCATGAGACACCAAAACTAAACGTACAGGGATCACTGACTACGACGACTCATAGATAGAAAAGTACGTGCATGACCGGAAAACATATAGAAAGAACATCTTCGCTGATAACGTAAGGAGACGGGTAAAATTTTAATCGGATAAACAGAAAAATATTAACGCAACATTCTTCCACGGACCCGAAATTTTACTCAATTATAAATTTCGTCGTATAAAGTCAGTCCCCTATGTACCGGGAATCCTCAAACTACATACATAGTACAAAAATTTTTTTGAAAGGTTTTTCATATGTAGATGGTTAGTACTTCAGAGTGTGTCGTTAAATTGAGAGTCTAAAGAAAGCAACTCAGTTCCTAATAGCGTTGGGTCGTACCAGTGTACTCAATGTAGTCCGAGTAGTCGTCGACTGTCACACCTCAAGAGACCTCACTCTGACTACTGGGCCTGTGACACCCGTCTCGGTACAGAGTCACAGACTTGACCTGTGTGGGTTGGACGTACGTCGGAGTCTGTTCTTCTCTTTCACTGTGCGGTTTAGAATCGTCACACATACCAGTAAGTAAGTAAGTTGTTTGTTCTCCGTGAAACACCACTTGGACACTCTTATCAAAGACTCCCTTATTGACTAAAGGTGGATAGAGAAGACATCCACACGTTAAAGAAAAAATTCTATTGATTAAATGCATGCATAAAAACCATCACGACTCACAAGTGACGACGCTCGCCCGGAAGGGATCAACGCCTCTCACCTCCGACGAGGACCCCGTGCCCGAAGAGCGCAACCCTCGTGGCCGAGGCCCCGTCTGCCCGAAGTCACCAACGTCGTCCTCCCGACGCCCTCAACGCCGAGGGTCCGAGACCTTACGTTCGAGGCGTCAACGCGACGTACCGAAATCAACGAGACGTCGTACACCCTAGAAGGGCTTGGTCCCTAGTTTGGGTGCAAGGGACGTAACCGTCCGTCTAAGAATAGGTGACCTGGTGTTCCCCTCAGGACGTCCAACAATAAATTTTCCTCTGGTATACGTAATAGTAATAGTAAAGTCGTAAGAAGACCGATTTCCATTGGGTGAGACAAAAGAATATGAAACAATAGTAAAGAGTACGAGAGAGGTCCCAGAAGTAATCGTTTATTACACATATTGACACCCTTCAAGAATTTCCCTACCCTTGTGGTCTGGTGGACTGGACGGAGGACTCTTTAGACATACGTCCACTTCTTCGTTGTCAATCTTTACCCGTACCTTGTTACCTGACCAAGGTATAACCCTTTCCTCGTGTAGTTCCGACACACAACAGTGGAATGAATAAATTGAATATACGTCTCATGCAGTACGCTTTACGACCCGATCTACTTCGTGTTCGACCTTAGTTCTAACGGTCCTCTTGATAGTTATTGGAGTCTATACGTCTACTGTGGTGGGAATACCGTCTTTCACTTCTCCTTTATTTCTCGGAGAACTACTTTCACTTTCTCCTCTCACCTTTTACGACCGAATTTTGAATTGTAAGTCTTTTGATTCTAGTACCGTAGACCAGGGTAGTGAAATGCTGTTTATCTACCCCTTTGTTACCTTTGTCACTCTCTGAAATAAAAGAACCCGAGGTTTTAGTGACGTCTTCCACTGGCGTCGGTACTTTAATTTTCTGGGAATGAGGAACCTTCTTTACGATACTGCTTGAATCTGTCGTGTAATTTTTCGTCTCTGTAAGGAAACGGTTGTTTCCAGGTAGATCAGTTTCGATGCCAAAAAGGTCATCAGTACATACCTACCCTCTCAACCTGATATTTCTTTCGACTCACGACTTCTTAACTACGAAAACTTGACACCACAACTTCCTCTGAGAACTCTCAGTGAACCTGACGTTCCTCTAGGTTGGTCAGTTAGAATTTCCTTGAGTTATGACTACGACTTCGACTTTAAGGTCAGGAAACCGGTGGATTACTCTTCTCGGCTGAATAATCTTTTATGGGATTACGACCCTTTCTAACTTCCGTCCTCTTCCCCTATTGTCTCCTACTCTACCAACCTACCGTAGTGGCTGAGTTACCTGTACTCAAACTTATTTGAGGCCCTCAACCACTACCTGTCCCTCCGGACCGCACGACGTCAGGTACTCCAGTGTTTCTCAGCCTGTGCTGACTCGCTGACTTTACTTGACTCACACATATTTCATATCCCAATATTAAACCTGCATACCGAGATAAGATCTTAGAGTGGTTACCGCCTCGTCTTCCGACCCATACAAGACAAGGATAGGTATATGACACCGTAGTAGATAAGGATAACTTTTCGAGGTCGTAGGGGACTAGACTAACTATGTGAGGCCGTAGAGGATAAGGACAACTACTATGTCAGACCGTAGGACGAATAGGAGCTTGGGGAAGGGAGGAGGTTTAGTACCTGTGGTGAAGGAAAAGATTAAGCCTTCTTACAATTTCGAGATCATTCGAAACAACAGGAGAGACTTTAAAAACGACCCCAGACGCACGGAAGGGATGAGGTCAGAGAACTGGTGTCGCAACCAAAAGAGAGGGGAATGACAGTGCCACGTGCGAGAGACGTTTCGGAAGAGGTTTAAATGACTCATGTAATCAGTAAAGGTCGGTACTTGAAGGACACGTGAAAGGTCTCAGGAATCACTACGACCAATTAAGGAAACGAGTAAACAGGTAAACAAGTTGTCAATAAACGTCCACGGATGATGAACGGACCTCTTGGGGTGCCTGTCTCCTCGGACCGTCCGATGTCAGGTTCTGCTGGGCTGAACCCCTGATTGGGTAGTGGGGGTGGTGATGTCCGTCCACGACCCGATCCTCCTATCTTTGGTGACGTCGCTTTAGGGGTGGGAGTGACTCGGGTGCCGGATCGTCCCCTTGGATGTCTGTTTATTCACTGTTATGGCACACTTTACGATGCCTCACTTTTTCTTTTCTTTTCCTCACGACTCTATCTCTTCTTCTGCACCTCCCTTGCTGGTAAACCGAACGAACGTCGACCGGAGAGACTTAAACTCTTCCGCGGTCAAAGGAGACGACCACACCCTTTCACACAAGGACCGTCTTCTTTGACCTCTGTATCCTCGGACTCAATCCTTTCTTACGCGCTCGCGGCAAGTGTTTTCCCCGGTCACCCTGTTTTCCAATCACACACGCCGCCCCCTCCGCCTTGGTCTCCCCCTTCTTGTCCAAGTCCTAGAACCTCCGGACTTCGGTTTCACACCTAAATAAGTGTTCCTTTGTTATAAGGAAATCGTCCTCTAGCGCCGGCGGAGTACTATCCGTACGTAAAGACCTAGGTGTCTGGTTCTACACGTCTGTCCATTGAAGAGGTTTTACCTAAAACTGAATCGACTGTTGCAAAACTTCCTCCTCTTGAAGTAGAACGACATTAGGCCAAGGGGGACCAGAGACCCGAAGGGACCATCGAGTCGCCATTTCTTTCGACGGACGTTACGTCCTCAGTGACCTCTATACGCAAACTAGGGGTCCAGTCCTTCTAGGGGACCTCCTCCGTTACCGATGGTGAGGGCATAAGAACGGACCTCTTAGGGGACCTGTCCCTTTGGACAGGTATCCCAGAACTTCTCAGCTTGAGCTGACTTCACTGAATCGTGCGTGCGTACGAACAGAGACGTCTTTCACGAACCACTTAACTGCTAGGAGAGGTTGAAGAGAGGGGTCCACTACGACCCCAAACCCTCTCTGAGGGTGTGGCAGGACTCCACCCCTCCACGAGTGTCAGGAGTCAGTAGAACAAGAACAAACGGAGGTTCCTCCGTGTGGTAAGACGTTCCGGTGGGAGTGGCCCGGCAGAAGTGACCAGAGACAGAGTTACCCCTCTCGGGACGGCCCTGTGGACCGGTGAGGCTGACCAAGGGACGACGGAGCGCGGAGACTCTTCGAAGAGTGTTCGGGTGGACGGAATCGTGGAATCGTAACGACGGGTTGATGTGTCCACGGGGCACCGTGTCTTTAACAGAACCCCCAAACGTCGGACATCCGACTACGGGACCCGCGGTCCGTAGGAAGTCAAATACACCCTAAAGGTGGTACGACCGCTATAAGAGCGGTCGTCAGTCGGGCCCTCTACCCGACCCGGGTGAGTCGTAAAGTCATACCTACTGAGTGGCAAAGGGAAAAAAGAGTGGACGTCCGACTTGAGGCGGAAGACCCACCCTTCACTGAGAATACGAAGGTGACAAAAGACGGGACCTCCGTCCCAACGGGGTCCAGACCTTTCACATTGTCCCAGGGCCGTAAGATGGACCCCCCAAATTTTTGATCTAGGTGGATTCGGGTGGAACTAGTTTCCAGTCGAGAGAGAAGTTAGGTGGTCGGGGTGAAGTCCTACGGATGGAGATCCTATTGGAGACAGGAATGAGACCCCCTGAGCCCGTACAGGACCCGGGAGTCTGTCACGTGACTCTTCAGAATCCCGTGTTCACACTCTTGGTCGGTTGGTCTTGGAAATCTAACCACCAGTAGCCCGACGACTAATAGTTGTTTCCCGTGGTTCCCGACCAGAGAGAGGGAGAAAGTCGGAGTTCCGACGGTCTCCGGTGTGGACGGACCATAAGACCCTCCCTATGGGGGATGGAAGGAGAGACGAAGAAGTCGAAGACCTTAAAAAACAAACAAACCGACACGGCCCAGAATCGCCACCGTGATCCCTAGAAACTAGAGGTAAGGTCGTGCACCGTAGAAATCAGAACCACACGTTTGAGAATCGACCCAGTACACCCTAGTTCAAAGGACTGGTCCCTGACTTGGGTTCGGACGGCGCAACCTTCGAACTTCTGAATCGACGACCTGGTGGTCCCTTCAGGGTAGAACCGCGTAAGATAGAGACGAGACCCTTGGATTGGACCCAGTCCTTGAAGCGTAGACTCAAAAGTGCAGGAGTCCCGGGGGTCTGCTGCCGATGACTCGGGCCGACTGTTCAGGGACCTTAGTAAGAAGGGTAGACCCAGTTCACCCACTGAGTCCGGGTACCCATCCCTCCTCCCGGCTCCAATGGTCTCCTGTCGAAAGTCCACCTCACCCGAACCTAGCGACTCTCCCTTTGAGTGACCGTTCACGTAACTTTGAACTAAGATCTTGTAAAACTTGTAGATTTTGTAGGGTCACCGACAACGTATCGTCGTCTCTTACCTCCTTCTGGTCAGTCCTTCGATCTCACCTACTACCCGACCCGGACCCCCATCGGGACCGTAACGTCAGTGTGTCTTGACAGGACTAAACAAGACCCAAAACATCTGGATGATAGCCCGAAGGGGTCACCGAGTCTACCATTTCTCAGACGGACGGTACGTCCTCTAGACCCAAGCTAGGGACCCAGTCCTTCTAGGGGACCTCTCCCTTACCGTAGGGTAAGGTCATAAGATGACACACACGGAGCTTCAGTCCCTGGAGTGAAGTACTAAAGTTCCTACTAACTTTATTACGTCTGCTCAAGACGTATACTCACCGCAAATATTTAAGGTAAGGTCAGACAACAAGTCGGAAGGTCCCAGTAGAACTACTGTAAGAACAAGACCGTTTCTGATCGGTAAGGTATATTTAAAACTAATTACCGTTGTTGATCGGTTTCTTTCGTCGACAGGAAACATTTGTGTGAGTCTTACATAAAACAGAGGACTTCTCAGTAGAGGACTCCCCTATGTCAGTCCTTCCTAGGACAAACCTCCGCTAATCTGTCACATTAATTTTCTCTTACACGTAAACGCCAAACAAGAACTTTCCGTAGATCAAAGGGAGAAATAGGATTTCGGTCGTTCAGGGGTTAAACCCGTTTAATCTCAAACCCTTCCGAACCGTCTCGGGTACGCTCGCTAGAAGGAGTAAAAGGTTTTCCCTTTCTAAAGGACCGCCCTGCGGGTCCAGTTACCCGCTGTGTGGGGGACCCCGAACACACTGAGGGCGCCTCTGAAGGACAGGGAAACCACTGTTTCGACAGACCCGACACACTTGTTAGTGTAGTAGGCGGAACCCAGATGCCTTGTCCTTTCGTACTTCGTTCTCGGGGATACATATTAGTCGGGTGAGATGGTCCGAAAAGATTGAAGACATTGGTGTTACGGAGATCGTATGAGAACCCTTTGTCTTTTAGTACTTTTCTTGACGAGTCACCTCGGTAAAGTGTCTACGATCTTATCTTAACGAAGTTCAAGTTCCACCTTTTCGTTTGTGTCTCGTTTGCGTGTGAGTTTTCTCGACCAAGGACCCTTGGCAAAAGACCTCATCGTCGGACATTGCGACCTGTAAAAAGAATTCGAAGCTCCTTCTGCTTAGGAAGGTACTCTCGTAGGCATCCGGACCTCGGTCCCTCCCCGCAACGAATAAAGTTCTGACAATTAACATTTGTCCCAACGACCGTCCCAAAGAAATGTACATGGTCTTTTTTACATAAAATTTTAGTTTCTCGTAGGAATGGGGACGAGGGTACCGCAATACTGTCTCTATTACTTCCGATTCCACTGACGACGTACTTCCACCCACTCCACTACAGTGTGGAGTGAATCTTTGGTCTTCGCAGAATAAGATTCCCAGGACTCAGAAAACCGAAGTTCTAAGGAAACGTGAGAATTTTTAATGACTCCCGGAGTTTCACCAAACAAACAAAAACTTACATCGAATTTAGATGACTCCCCGAAGGGACGACCGAGTCTACCACTCCTCAGGTGGACCAGTCCTTCCAGGGGACCTTCTCCCGTACCGTTGGGTGAGGTCATGAGAACGGACCTCTTAAGATACCTGTCTCCTCGGACCACCCGATATCAGGTACCCCAACGTTTCTCAACTTCTGCTGACTCACTGATTGTGAAAGTGAAAAATTTTATAGATGACTATAAATGATATAAGATATAATTTTGACTCTTTAAAATTTTTGTGTCCTTATTACTTTGTGCGTACGGTAATCGACTTGCTAGACTGCAGTGAAGTCCCTCTGGGCCCTTCTGTGGTGACATACTCACACTTTCTCATTTTTTTCTTTTTACTTAGAATCATAATGATATTTTTATCGAAACTAGAGTACTTGTGGCACTCCTCCAGAGTCCTGGGGAGTCCCCAGGTACTTGGTGTGAAACTCCTGGTGGCCATATCTCTGTACACTTGCCGAGGACCGAGAGACGACTTACGGTGTCTTCTTACTTAAGATACGTGTCTTCCTGTGTCAATTATGACAGATCACACTGTAGAAGTCTGGTTTCCTTCCCAGTGTCGTGTCACACCACTCCTCAGGGTGACATGCCTCTAAGTTGCACGGGCGGGTCTCGTCCACATGTCGATCTCTCGTCGTCTCGACTTACGGTTCAAGTAAGTTGTGTGCTAAACCAGTGACTATAAATTTTTGGGTAGTGGTGTGGACATGATAAATAACTCGTGACGTACACACACCCCGTGTGCCTACAAGAGGTAGTTCTGTCTCGACCCGTGCAGGTCGGACATTGACGATAGACATAAAATGTCTAAGTCTTTAATTTCGTCTCCCTCCGATTCAGTCAGTAGGCCCACCGGGTCATCCTTCCATCCTCCTCTTGTCCCGAGGTCTGTGTCCTGCGGAAAACTTTCGGGTCTACGAATTGATGTTTTGGAATCATGTGCCCCTTAAGGGACCACCAGGTCACCAACTCTTGGGCGGACGGTTACGTCCCCTGTGTCCAAGCTAGGGAACAGGTCCTTCTAGGGTGCACGGAACCTCGTTGATTCCGGTGTACGACGTCGATGACTCGGACAAGGGGTCTCGGACACGAGGTGTTGCTCTCTTCGGTGGAGACACTCTTCGGGTGTGTGTTCGTCTCTCAATCGGGGACGAGAGGTTTTGACCTCTTTCGGACGTGCGTCTCTCAATCGGGGACGACAGGTGTTGACCTCTTTCGGACGTGCGTCTCCCAATCGGGGACGAGAGGTGTTGACCTCTTTCGGACGTGCGTCTCCCAATCGGGGACGAGAGGTGTTGACCTCTTTTGGACGTGCGTCTCCCAATCGGGGACGAGAGGTGTTGACCTCTTTCGGACGTGCGTCTCTCAATCGGGGACGAGAGGTGTCGATCTCTTTCGGACGTGCGTCTCCCAATCGGGGACGAGAGGTGTTGACCTCTTTCGGACGTGCGTCTCTCAATCGGGGACGAGAGGTGTCGATCTCTTTTGGACGTGCGTCTCCCAATCGGGGACGAGAGGTGTTGACCTCTTTCGGACGTGCGTCTCTCAATCGGGGACGAGAGGTGTCGATCTCTTTCGGACGTACGTCTCTCAATCGGGGACGAGAGGTGTCGATCTCTTTCGGACGTGCGTCTCCCAATCGGGGACGAGAGGTGTTGACCTCTTTCGGACGTGTGTCTCTCAATCGGGGACGAGAGGTGTCGATCTCTTTTGGACGTGCGTCTCCCAATCGGGGACGAGAGGTGTTGACCTCTTTCGGACGTGCGTCTCTCAATCGGGGACGAGAGGTGTCGATCTCTTTCGGACGTGCGTCGTTGTTTCCGGATCACATCGTTTTTTTTTTTTTTTTGGGTGTATCATGTAAGGCTTTTGTGGTGACACGGAAGTTCCCGGATACTCTTGTTCCGAGTCTGTTCGTCTGGTACCGCGATCAGCGAGAGAGAACGATCCACCTAAGTCGTAGGTCACACACACACATACGGACGTACGAGTTGACACAGACTGAGAAACGTAGTTGTAGGTGACTGCCTTACAATACTGTACGAACCACAACACCCCTTCTTTTTGAAAGGGGAAGGAGGAAACTAATTTAACCAGATTATTAATATAACTGACCAGATTGTTGATTTAACCCGAAGGGACCACCGAGTCGATCATTTCTTAAGTGGACGTTACACCCTCTAGACCCAAGATAGGGACCCAACCCTTCTAGGGGACCTCTTCCCTTACCGACAGGTGAGGTTATAAGGCCGGATCTCTTAAGGTACTTGACATACCAGGCACCCCAGTGTTTCTCAGCCTGTGCTTACTCACTGAAAGTGAAAGGTTGTTGATTAAACTATACTGTCTGATTGTCCTCTTTTGGTTTAAATTGATGTACCCTCGGGTTTCTGCATTCCGAGTCCCGTCCAGCCCGTCGACCCCGAATATACTTCAAGGGCTCCATTCTTCACCCTACCTCAGACCCGGAAGGTTCTCCTCCTTCCACCAAACAAGTGTCCGGTACTCTCCTCGTCCACAAACCATTGACCTACAAACGGGACGGTGTCTATACAGTAAGTCTATTTTACAATAGAGATCTTTATCGAGGGAAAGACCGGGACAGATTAAAAAAAGTCCATCAATTCCCTTTTCATTAGTCAAAAGAACTGAGACGACCCAGAACTAACGGAAGCCGATTTTTGTCAGGTGAGCCGTTTCACCGTGTAAAACCCCACCGGGCCGGATTAGGTGAAGTCGCAACATAAGCTAGGACGCCTCCTGTGTTCTTTATTGTGCATCCGTGTCTTTAGTATATTTTATATCGGGGACGGAAACTCAAATGGTTTTATTTATGGGGATGTACCCTCCAATTGATTGGTGTACATAAGCATATGCTTTCACTCTTTACTTCCACAACCAGTGAAGTCAGTATGGGCTGAGACACACTGGGGTACCTGACATCGGGTGGTCCGAGGAGACGAGTACTTTAAGAGGTCCGTTCTTTTGACCTCGCCCAACGGTACGGGAAGAGGTCCCCTAGAAGGGTTGGATCCTTAGTTTCGACCCAGAGGATGTGACGTCCGTCTAAGAAGTGGCAGACTCGGTGGTCCCTTCGGCATCAATCATATATCACTTACGGTTTGTTCTCCTCACAGGAACTGTAAGGTTCAGTTCTCCGATGACCCGACCTCCCTGGATGTTCGGTAGTACCTCTTCCTCCTAAACACGACCCGATTTTCCGTTCTACATACCAACACTCTCAACCTGGTATTTCTTTCGACTCACGGTTTCTTAACTACGAAAACTTGACACCACAACCTCTTCTGAGAACTCTCAGGGAACCTGACGTTCCTCTCGGTTGGTCAGGTAGGATTTCCTCTAGTCAGGATTTATAAGTAACCTTCCTGACTACGACTTCGACTTCGAGGTTATGAAACCGGTGGACTACACTTCTCGACTGAGTAAACTTTTCTGGGACTACGACCCTTTCTAACTTCCGTCCTCTTCCCCTACTGTCTCCTACTCTAACAACCTACCGTAGTGACTGAGCTACCTGTACTCATACTCGTTTGAGACCCTCGACCACTACCTCTCCCTCCGGACCGTGCGACGTCAGGTACCCCAACGTCTCAGTCTGTACTGACTCGTTGACTTGACTCGACTTTCCGTTCTCTCTAGATGTCCTTCTTTCTGGTCTTAGTCTTCGATCTGAAGTCGACTCGGGGTCAAGACAGCAGTGAGTCTACCTACTCGACCTCAGGTCAGTTCCGTAGGACCCACTCTCCCTTCGGTGCGTCGACCCTGTCCGTCCGTGACTGTGCCGGAGTGACAGAGACCCGCCGTCAGTCGGGGAAAGGAACGAGTTTACGTTACCCTCGCAGGGTTCAGGACGGTGGGGGCACACCGGACAGGTCGGACCTCGACCAGGAGTCGGTCACCGTGGGGTATTTGTAGTCGAGGTGAGTAAGAAGAGTATCAAAGGGTCGGCTCGTGAGACGGGCTTGGAGGAGACATAGAACGTCTGTGCATAAAGTCCGGGAGGCGAGGGCACAAGATGTTGGAATCCGGTCAACGAGACTGGAGAACACTTGGCGTTAAACGAGGACATATTTTACTTCTTTTACTACGGACCCTGACGGGGTCACCAGGTCACCGATTCTGAGGTTCAAAGGTCACGCCCCCTGGACCCAAGTTAGGGACCAGTCCCTTAATCTAAGAGGTATGGTGTTGATTTCTAAATTGCGGTGTTGATTCTATACCGTGTCGGTTTATTTAATTATAAAAAATTTTCACTACGGAAAGTCTCAAACTTTCGCTTACTGACAGTTGGTCGGTGATATTGTGAACCGTGCAGTATTCAAGAACTATTCAATTTTGTCGATAAATACTAGGTAGAGACCATATGACATGGATACTGTGTCAACGATCGTTATGTCAAATAGTCTACAACATAACCTGACGAATTAAAGAAACAAAGTCTAGAGTTTATTAGTACCTTGATCCAAGTAACACCTTTCTATTTTTTTTATTTATCTTTTTTTTTATGAACGATGACCTCGTTTTGTAGAGATCCCTTTCTGTCTCCCTCTTCCTCTGTAAAATTGAAATATTCGACGACCCATGAAGGACTAGAAGTATTTATTGGTGTCGGCACGAATCAACGAGTCAGTTCAGACTGAGAAACACTGGGGTACCTAGTATCGGGCGGTCCTAGGAGACGAGTACCCTAAGAGGTCCGTTCTTATAACCTCACCTAACGACAACAGAAGAAGTCCCCCAGAAGGACTGGGACTCTAGTTTGGGACCGGAGGGAGTGACCTCCGTCCAAGAAATGGTAGACTCGGTGGTCCCTTAGGAGAGACTCCCGATCAGTCTGGATGATGTGTCACTAAATGAGTCCCCGTCTCCTACCGACCGATCAGTTTCTCCTCACGAAACAAATAACTGAAAACCGACGTGACGCAGAAGCACCGAGTGAGTCCGAAAGCAATCAACGTACCCGAAGAGTAATGTCGCCGAAGAGAATAACGTCTCAAACCTGAGTCCACACGTCCAAAGTCGACAACATCGTTCGCCCGAATCAACGGGACGCCGTACGCCTTATAAGGATACAGGGGACGTAATCGTCCGTCTAAGAATTGACGGCCTGGTGGTCCCTTCAGGTTTCTTCCTACGAAAAAACTGAGATCAGAGTAGGGAGTTTGAGTCGAAAGGGGTAACGACAAAGGGTCTTTTCCTTCCGTCCTTCCTTCTTTCCTTCAATCAAAACATCCTTGGAAGTGGGTGACGGAGTAGTAAAACTATCCGATTATCAATGACGACGAAAGAAGGGTGGTCCAAAAAAAAGAGTACAACCAACCCCTAAAGTTCGATCCTCTTCACTGCCGAACGTTAATTTTTTTTTTTAATAAGTTCTGTCTACTTCTAAAGTAAAAATTGCTTTATTTCTGCAGTTTCCGGAAACTGTTACACTGACTCTAGTCACTACTAAGTCCCCTCCTGAGCACACTAATAAAATTATAATGGTCATGAGTAACCGACTCGAGATATTAACCGTACGGTGCCAGTGTGGGTGACGGTATGGTAAATTTTGAAATCTAGAGTATTGATGGGAAACTTACCCCAAAAGTGAATCCTACGGAAATCGACTTTATTGTCTATTGGGTAAAGTTTCTATCTCTCTTCAACCTGAGAAAAAAAAAAAAAAAAATCGAGTGTACGTTTCTTCAGATCTCTTTTCAAAGAGAGACGGTAAACGTAACAGTTTACAAGGGATTTCGACCATCTTACCTACGACCACCACTAATCTAGACATGCTAAGGGGCAAATACGGAACCCCCTCTTTCTCTCTCCGATCGAAAGACGTCGTCGTAAAAGAATTCTCGTTCCTGGAGTTAAAAGGTCTTCGGAGGTCCTTAGGTGAGAAGTACAGAGTGACTAAGTCTTACTCAACCCGTGCAGGTAAAGATTTAATTTTGTCAAGTCCTCTGTTTGTAGAAACTAACGGAATCTAATGATTTATCAGTTGGTGTTGTAGGAGTTGTGCACGGGAAAAAGATCGAGGCCCAACAGTCTGATATATCGGGAACCTGGTTTAGACCGATTGTCCGCCAGGAACATTTACTTCAAAATAACTTTGTGTCGGTACGAGTAAATAAATACATCTGAATATCGACGAAAGTACGAAGATATCATCTCGACTTGTCAATACTGCCTCTGGTGTTACGGATTTTACAAACGGTAGATCAGAATTATCTCTCAAAACCTGTGACCTAGATTTGCTTCTTTCACACCAACTCCAATTTGTTGGGGGTTTTAGTTTCTCGAGTAACCTCCGACCCTGGTCTAACAGTGAGTCTTCGATTCCGAGGGAGACGATGGTCAAGGTGACCCTCTCAAAGAACCCTATCCGAACGTAAAAAAACACTACACACGGCAAACGTGTGTCGTAGTGTCTGTACCCGGACGACTTTATTTATACAGGTATTACTACTTGAGTCAAGAATCCTTACTCAAGTGGACAACGATACTTGTCTCCTTATCCAACCCCGTACTCTTGGGACTTAAGATCTTAAATAGTACTATTCAGATTGTGTAGTAATTTTTTGGGGGTGTTTATGGTTGACCCTATCTCTATTTAAAACAACTATTGATAACCCTATGTTAATTTCTAAAAGTTTTTTTAATGAAGTGTATTCACTTTCCAACTAAACACAATGGAACTACCCAAAAAAATTAGTGACTCCTACTCAAAATCTTTACTTTCTCTTTTGTCCCTTTATTTACTTATATCATCGTGCTTTTTCTGAATGGGCACTATAGACAAAAAGGAACTAGTACGTAAACGGAAGAGGAAGACTGGAAGATATCGTTGGTCAGAGGTTCTCCTGTAAGTCAATGGGAGTGGAAGGAGCAAGTGCGAAGACACATCAGGGGAGGGTGCAATATATTCCTGACCAGTCACTCTGGATGTCTCATACCGGTTTCACTACTTTGACCTCCCAAAACAGTGTCTTCCACAACGTCGAAGACAGAACCAAAGGACCTAACGAACGATGCTCCCTTTGGGCCAGTGGTACGATACTCCTGTAAGTTCGTTAAGACCCCTCTCCGGGGGTGTGTCTCCCCGACTTCGGAGGGTGGCTGTCGGCTCGTTTGAACGACCGGTGCGCTCTCGGGACCTCCGTCTAGGTCGGAGACGGTTCGGAAGTTCACTGCCGTTGCAACTAAGTGTAAGCTGACACTGGGGTCCTCTCTGGGACTCAGTCTTGAAGAGACGGTTTGGTGTCTTTCACCCTCTGTTATTTACGAATGACGATAAAGTTCAGTAGTTCAAACCAAAAAAAAAAACAATTTGTCGTTCTGAGTTGACTGTATATAAAGAAGGTATAACCCAGTTTTCTGAGTACCAGCATAAATAACATATTTATATATAATAAATATTATATAACATACATTTGTAAATATATAAATTTTCAATATACCTTGTCTACGACTTCGAGGTTATGAAACTGTTGGACTACGCTTCTCGACTGAGTAACCTTTTCTGGGACTACGACCCTTTCTAACTTCCGTCCTCCTCTTCCCCTACTGTCTCCTACTCTACCAACCTACCGTAGTGACTGAAATACCTATCCTTTGTCAAACTCTTTTGAGGACCTCTATCACTTCCTGTCTCTTCGGACCACACGACGTCAGGTACCCTAGTGTTTCTCATCCTGTGTTGAATCGTTTACTTATTGTTGTTGTTACTTTGAAAACTTTGAACTACTCTATTCTCTTTTACAACTTTTATAGATACACCCATATCACGCACGTACAAGTCAACGAAGTCGACACAGACTGAGAAACACTGGGATACCTAACATTGGGTGGTCCGAGGAGGTAGGTACCCTAAGAGGTCCGTTCTTATGACCTTACTCAACAATACGGGAGGAGGTCCCCTAGATGGGCTGGGTCTCTCGCTTGAACGTAGACGGACACGGAGAACGCAACGTCCGACTAAGGGATGGGTGACTTGGTAGACCCTTCGGGGTGTACGCAGAACATCTATAAGGGATAAAGTAAATCAAAGAGATAAGTGAGTTATTTGTAGATCCAGGACGTGGCAGTGACAATGCTAGGACCCTTGGTCTTGTTCGGTTTGTGTCAGTGTCTCGAACGTAAAATCTTCCTAAAAGAGAAGAAGTCACCTATCGTAGGGGTTTATGGGACAGTAGGTCGGTCTATGGACCCTCAGTCGGGTTGCGGAGAGAAAGTCGGAAGTGTCGACCAGGGGGGCGTTTGACATCTTAAACATCAAGAGAGATAAGAGACAAAGGCGACGACGACGACGGAAACACCCTTGCGAGTAGTTTTAGGATGGGACTACCCAGTCAAAGGACCCCGACGAGATTGGTGTATGGTACGACCACGGACCACCGACTCTTGGAGACTTTGCATAGTGGAGGGTCAAGACCTCCGGCCTTCAGACTCTAGTTCGACGACCGACCCAGTCCGAGTCGACGTCCGAGGACCCTTCCCGGACAAGGTCCGTAAAGAGGCTTGAAGGTCAACAAGGAACCGAGAACCACCGCATTGAGGTCGGAAGGGAACCGCAGGAGGACGACACGGGCGGACGGGAAAGTGTGGTGCAAGAAAGATATTCTTGTGGACAGTACAACCTAATTCCCGGGTGGGATGTAGTCTTACTGCAGTCGAATTGGGTCGTGGAGCCGTTGTCGAGACAAAGGTTTATTCCGGTGTAAGACCCAATTACCCGAAGGGGTCACCGAGTCGCCATTTCTTGCACGGACGTTTCGTCCTCTGTGTTCAAGTTAGGGACCCAAACCTTCTAGGGGACCTCCCCCTTTAGCGTTGGGTGAGGTCATAAAAACGGACCTTTTAAGGTACTTGTCTCCTTTCCTAAACCTGAAATTGTAGAAGTACTCCCTATGTCAAGTTGGATTGTGGACCCAATACAGTGTCAGAAAGTTGGTCGGAGGGACGGAGATCACTCGGTGGGAGTATACTCGGGGTATGAACAGGAAGTGTCCCACCAGTCACACTAGACGGATTTTATTTTTAGACTAATACACCGATGAGTCGATTTTTAGGAGACTCAAAGCAAAGAGAAATAATAATAATAAGTTAAGTCAAGTCGAGTCAGCGAGTCAGCACAGCTTGAGAAACGCTGGGGTACCTGACGTCGTGTGGTCCGGAGGGACAGGTAGTGGTCGAGGGTCTCAAATGGGTTTGACTACAGGTAACTCAGTCACTACGGTAGGTTGGTAGAGTAGGAGTCAACAGGGGAAGAGGAGGACGGAAGTTAGAAAGGGTCGTAATCCCAGAAAGGTTTACTCAGTCGAGAAACGTAGTGCACCAGTTTCATAACCTCAAAGTCGAAGTTGTAGTCAGGAAGGTTTCTTGTGGGTCCCGACTAGAGGGAATCCTACCTGACCAACCTAGAGGAACGTCAGGTTCCCTGAGAGTTCTCAGAAGAGGTTGTGGTGTCAAGTTTTCGTAGTTAATAAACCACGAGTCGAAAGAAATATCAGGTTGAAAGTGTAGGTATGTACTGATCACCCTTTTGGTATCGGAACTGATCTGCCTGGAAACAACCGTTGCATTACACAGATGAAAAATTATACGACAGATCCAACCAGTATTGAACAGTGGGACGAATAAATAATAATAACAATGATAAAATAACTTTATATCAGTTAAATATTACGACTCAATCAAAGACTACGTGTCGTTTCACTGAGTCAGGATGTATATACATTTATATATATGTATATTTGCATATACGTATATGTATATATGTATGTATATTTACATGAAAAAGTGGAAGAAAGGGTGATACTAAATAATGTCCTATGACTTATATCAAGGGACGAGACGTATCCTCCTCCTGGAACGACGAATAGATAAGATATATGCGCACCTACACGAGTCAGCGAGTCAACACAGACTGAGAAACGCCGTGGTACCTGACATCGGACGGTCCGAGGAGACAGGTACCCTGAAAAAAGACCCATTCTTACGACGTCACCCCACGGTAAAGGAGGAGGTCCCTAGAAGGACTGGGTATCTAACTTCGACACAGAGGACGTAACCGTCCTCGTAAGAAACGGTGATCATGGTGGACCCTTCGGAGTAAGAGACATATCATCAAACGTTTAAGGGTCAGGAAGGGAGGGGTTTGGGCGAAGGGGGAACCGTTGGTGTTCAAACAAAAGGTACGGACACCCAAACAAAGACAAAGTTCTATTGAAGTGAACACAGTGTCAAATCTAAGGTATACATTTCACTGTGGTACACCGTAAACAGAAAGAGAGAGACTGAATGGAAGAGAAGTCGTTTCGTGTTTCAAGGAGTTTTAGACCGGACTCGAAGGGAGTGCTCGTGGAGGGGAGACGGAGGCGTTAGGAAAGACGAGGGAAGACAAGACCGTCACAGCTGAGGCTCTAGTAGAAGAGACCCTTAAAGATCTCCTCTAAGGCAGAGGGAATCAAGGGACACCCATTAAACGGACAGAGGAATAGTGTGATTCATCATTTAGTGACCAAAGAACAGAAGTTAGAGACTCAGGGAGGCCCTTCCCTGACACTGAGGAGCTGTAGGGATCCCGGTCATGTCACAGCTAATTTTTGCTTGGTGAGTCATACACAAACAACTTAATTGAAGTGACAGAAGAGCACCCTACTACGCGAAACGCCTCTCACTCACGTCTTCTCTTTCTACCACAAGGTTACCAGTGGCGTAAAGATGATGTCGAGACGCTCTCGGGAGTGAGCATGTTCAGAGCGACTATGTCTCGATCCCGAACATAAATAAGTGTTCGAGGACTGAGAGGAGCATCTGTTGTAACATTTCGCCCCTTTGGTGTCGGGTATAGGACTCAGTCTAGTGCCAAACCAACTTCTTGCAATAAAGGGTAGAAGAGTGAATGAAGTCCTCTTGAACTCACTTGTAGATACTAATTAGACTCCTGAAAAGAAAGGTTGGTGGTTGGATTTTACTCTAAGAACGACCGCAACGGTGTCACGGCGACGGCGGCGAGTAAGAGTGTACACACAGTCCCGCCCGAGGCGCGTCAAGAGTTCCCCTTGAAGTGTCCTCGAAAGAGAAGGGAGAACCGAGGGAGTCAAAAGAAAGACACGAAGACGAGAAAAAGACCGGACAAGAGAGAAGGAGTGTTTGTATCGCGGGAGGTTCCCCCGTGAAACGTAAAAAGTTTGTGCCGGTGTGGAACTATGGACAGGGGAAGGGGAACGAGTAACTCTCGACCCCAGGTCCCAAGGAGGGGGACTTCGACCGCCCCCGGATGATTGACGGAGGGGGTTTGGCCACTAGACCCTGAAGGTTCGACTCAGGGGGAGAGCTGGGGAAGAGAGAGAGAGACGAACTGAGCCTCGGGTCGGTGGTACAAACTTCCTCGAGTCCGGTATTCAGCTCCGGTGTAGGTTCCGTAAGGCCGACTCCCAAGTCGGCTGTCGGTGGTGGTTGGTAGTCCACGACCTCTCTTTCTTGGAAGTCTATTAAGGTCGGGACTCGGGAGTTTAGAAGATCGACTCCCAGTCTTCAGTACTTCGTCTTTCCTCTGTTGGGATGACCTGGGACAGACTTAAGGACTAGATGTCTTTGAGCACTCTTAATTATTTACTACGAACGATGGACTTCCATTAAACAATATAGGGTTATCTAGGACTACGACCCTTTCTAACTCCCGTCCTTCTCTTCCATCACTGTCTTCTACTCTACCAACCTACCGTAATAACTGAGTTACCCGAACCCAAACTCGTTCGAGGTTCTCTATCTCTTCCTGTCCCTGCAGATCGGAAGTACGACGTCAGGTACCCCAGTGTTTCTCAACCTGTACTGATTCACTGACTTGTTGTTTTTATCTGGTGTCCAGGTGGTTCTTAGGGAAAACAAGAGAGGGCCCCGACAAAATAAGTGACCTGCGATAACTACAGGTCAGTGTCAAGGGTAGTGGTTACGAGGACAGAAAGGTTTACAGAGGGGACGTTAATAAGGACTGAAGAACCGGTACGAATCCCGACATAATGGTCACGGACGTCCCGTGGAGAAGGACCCATAAGGACTGAGAATTGACGTGTCTTTCTGTGTCGTGAAAAGAAAAGATTAGGTCAAAAGGAGAAGACAAGGGAGGACAGGAACCGTCGTGGTTGCAAGGTTAGATCTTTGAGATTAGAAGTGACTACGGAAACAGACAGTACAACTTTATCAACGGTCCACGACGTGACACAACAGTCAACCGTACGAAACCCATTCATTACGACGTTCATTATGTTTTCGGTCGATTCGTACCGTATCGTCAGACCCAAGTTAGTCTCCTAGCTTTGCCCCTTGAAGTCGTACCTCTTGACAATTGAGACTTCTTTCTCGTCGATATTCTATATTTCCCTGAGACATACCATAAGATCCCGATCATGGTTCCCTCCTATTTGATCCTTCCCCAAACCTAGAGTAACCTGTCCCACACCAAGTCGAGTGACTCGTCGTCTCTTCAAGAGACTACACTGGTCCGACCAGACATCCAGTGGGAAGTCGTACGTCCAGTCCCTCCTCCACCCGTCTTTGGTCACCATACTGACAAGACCTTCGTCGTCCTCTGAAACGAGAGTTCTAAAGGGAGGTCTCACAAAAGTTGAGTCTTTCAAATTGTAGTACGAGTAACATTTCTCTTGACGAATATTCTTAAGGAAACAAGTATTTTATCGTACATGATTTCCCACGTGAGCCTCACTTTCCGTTATTTAATAGTCGATTGTGTGAACCGAATTCGTTTAAATAAATAGTACAGTGTTTCACTTACTAGTCTATGACCGGTCAAGTCTTCACCAGTCGTCACTGTGACTTCTAGGAAAGAGGGAGACACAACTGGTACAGAAGAGAACCTCAAAGTTCGCTGACATCGTCGATGTTCGCGGGATAGTCTGTTATGACGAAGGTCTCTTTTTTTTTTCCCCTCCCTACCTCTTCTCTCCTAGAAGAAACGTAAAGAATAACCTCCCTCTTGATAAAACGTTTTTTAGAGTCCTCTGAAGGGTAGATAGGGTACCAGTCCTGACCTTGTGTACGGGAGGGAGCCCAATATTTTTCCCTACACAATGTTCCCAGAGTATGGAAATCGGAGAAATCACCCTCCTCCCGAAGTGGTCGTTTCTTTCAGTACCAGTTGGGGGGTACCCTTCCGTCCGTTGTAGCAGACGGGGATAGGGGACAGGGGTGGGGGGCGACGAGGTCCATCAGTGTCCGGTGGAGTCACGGGTTCCTTCAGTGTTCTGTACCCAAGATGAGAACTGGTCCGCAATTGGTTCACCCTTGATCCGTAAGGATCCCTTCCCGTCTGTGGAAAGGTGACAGAGAAAACAGTTGAATTAAGACCACGAAAGTAATTTCACCAAGAGTCAGGTAGGACGTCACTATACTTAAAAGGACTACACATTGACACTTGAGTGTGTGTGTGTGTGTGTGTGTGTGTGTGTACGAGGTTTAGAGGGTTACTCTTCCTTCAAATACTCAATTTTAGTGTCTGAAAGAATGATCTCATATAGTAAGTGTAGCTTCGAGAATGAGTACCGTTTTGGAGTCCCTTCCATAAATTAAAGAAACACGGACTTAAGGAGTACAAAATTTACACTTATCCTAATGATACGAGTGTCCTGATGGTATTTCTCATTTAGTATTTTATGTCCTTACAAAAAACTGTGTATCACCGAGAAATTATCCATCATATAACAGTCGATAATAAAAAGGAGTAAAACACGAATCAACGAGCCAGCACAGGTTGAGAAACACTACGGCACCTGGTATCGGGTGGTCCGAGGAGACAGGTACCCCTAAGAGGTCCGTTCTTATGACCTCACCCAACGGTACGGAGAGAGGTCACCTAAAAGAATTGCGTCCCTAACTTAGGTCCAGAGGGTGCAACGTCACCTAAAAAAAAAAAAGGTAGACTCGGTGGTCCCTTCGGAAAATATAGGTTAATTTAGATTTAAAGAACGCACACATGTACGAGTCAGTGACGTCAGCACAGGCTGAGAGACGTTGGGATACCTGACATCGGACGGTCCGAGGAAATAGGTACCCTAAGAGGTCCGTCCTTATAACCTCACCCAACGGTACGGGAGGAGGTCCCCTAGAAGAATTGTGTCCCTAGCTTGGACGTAGAGAATGTAGAGCGCATAACCGTCCGTCCAAGAAATGGTGATCGCGGTGGACCCTTTGGTAATGTAAAGAATCCACTGGTGAATTCTAGGACATCCTCGACTGCAGTTATGTTAAAAAATTTTGAATACAATTTTAAGTGACAGAGGGGAGGATTCGGGAATTGATGAATTTCCTTCCTAGTGCAATGGTTTTCAACACGCCACCCAGGTGACGAGCGGCGAGTTTTACGAGTTTTACGAGTTTTCGGTTATTTGTCCGGTTCAACCACCTTTCCCTTTTAAACGAAATAAAGTCTACGACCGTTGAACGTTCCCTACTTCCCACCACCTGTAAACAGGTTTCCGACTGAGGGGTGAGGACTGTCCGTCTCTCACTCTCGAAACTACCTGTCTCGACCCCCCTACCCACCCCCGATGTATGTCGAGACAGTCACGATGTACGTCGAAGTCCGACCAGTAGCCACCAGACTGGTCGTAGTGGAACCAACAAAACTTTCACTTTCACTTCAGCGAGTCAGCACAGGTTGAGACGCTGGGGTACCTGACATCGGATAGTCCGAGGAGACAGGTACCCTAAAAGGTCCGTTCTCACGACCTCACCTAACGGTAAAGGAAGAGGTCCCCTAGAAGGACTGGGTCCTTAACTTAGGCCCAGAGGGCGTAACGTCCGTCTGCGAAATAGCAGACTCGGTGGTCCCTTCTCGAATCCATGTCAATTAGAAGTCGAGGTCTCAGGGAAACAAGGGTACATAAACACCGGTCAAGAATCTTAACGCCGTAGAAGACAGCACCCTTCTCACCAGTAGTGCATCAATTAAAGAGGGAGGACCACAAAGTCGTCGACATTCCGTCGAGTGTCCTATACCAAGTCTTGTAATAGATACCGGGAACTCTTTCTTGAGTTCCAGGAACTGAGACGAATTACTGATGTAATAATAATAAACCAGAGGAAACTGGCAAAAGGAAACAAGAGCGTACAAGAGTAAAGAGACTAGTTTGAAGAAGGAACTGATTTCAAAAAGTGTCTGTTCCGTCCGTCTCCTGCACCCCGCCCCCTTCGTAGTGGCTTAGGACGAGACAAACTCCTAGTGTAAGCTCTTCCGACCGCAAATCGTGTTGGAAACCGGGCTCGGTACAGAGGCACAACGGTACGCCAAAAGCACATTCGCAGGGACCGGACACCTGGGTAGTGAAGAGGAAGGAGTGGTCCAGTAGAAGAGGGACACACAGAGTCACAGAGACGGGGTAAAGAATGCTACCGTGGTCAGTGTGACCTGACTCGTGTGGGAGGACACCATCCTAGATTACTTTTGTTTAACGAGACGTTGTTGACATAAAGGTTCATTCCAGTGTAAGGTTTCAGTTTCCCTAATCCTGTAGTTATATAGAAAAAGCACCACCACCAAATCACCGAATCAACGATTCAGCACAGACTGAGAAACACTGGGGTACTTGAGATCGGGTAGTCCGAGGAGACAGGTGCCTGAAGAGGTCCGTTCTTATGACGTCACCCAACAGTAAAGGGGGAGGAAGGACTGGGTCCCTAGCTTGGACTCAGAGAACATAGAAAACGTGACCGTATACCTCAGAAATTGGTGACTCAGTGTGGTCCCTTCGGGGTGCATAAAAAATCCCTGTATTATGCTGGGTGTCGTGTTCCAGAACTCGATTATAAAAATTCAGGACGAAAGAGTTTCCAAACGACGTTTTAAATTTACTTTAGAACACGTCCTCTCAATACGGGAGATGGTAAACTGAAATCTCAAAGATTATATGTTGAATACAAGTTCAAAAGGGTCAATAGGGGTTGACAGGGAATGTGGAAGGTAAAAACCATAAACCCGCGATCAATTCCCAGTACACAGTGTAAAACAACAGAACAGAAAAGTCAAGTCAAGTCAAGTCAGCGAGTCAGCACAGGTTGAGAAACACTGGGGTACCTGACGTCGTACGGTCCGGAGGGACAGGTAGTGGTCGAGGGCCTCGAACGAGTTTGAGTACAGGTAACTCAGCCACTATGGTAAGTTGGTAGAGTAGGAGACAGTACGGGTAGAGGAGGACGGAAATTAGAAACGGTTGTAGTCCTAGAAAAGGTTACTTAGTCAAGAAGTGTAGTCCACCGGTTTTATAACGTCAAAGTCGAAGTCGTAGTCACGAAGGTTACTGACAAGTCCTGACTAATAGAAATCCTAACTGACTAACCTGGAGGAAAGTCAGGTTCCCTGAGAGTTCACAGAGGTTGTGGTGTCAAGTTTTCGTAGTTAAGAAGCCACGAGTCGTAAGAAATATCAGGTCGAGAGTGTAGCTGTGTACTGATGACTTTTTTGGTATCTGAACTGATCTACCTGGAAACAACCGTTTCATTACAGAGACGAAAAATTGTACGACAGATCCAACCAGTATTGAAAGGAAGGTTCGTCGTTCGTAGAAAATTAAAGTACCCACGTCAGTGGTGCACGTCACCAAAACCTCGGGTCCTTTTATTTCAGAGAGTGACAAAGGTAACAAAGGGGTAGATAAACGGTACTTCACTACCCTGACCTACGGTACTAGAATCAAAAGACTTACAACTCACAATTCGGTCGAAAAAGTGAGAAGAGTAGTTCTCCGGGAAATTAAGGAGAAACGAAAGACAGTATTCCACCACAGTAGACGGAAAAGTACGAGGAATTTAAGTCCCACCACCACTCTGTTCACCCTTCCCGTCCCGTGTTGGTAATTTTCTCACTGTGTCGGGAACTCCTATGTTGTTTTTGACCAATCTTAGTTAAGACAGGTTCTACCGGATTCTAGACGGAAGATCATCTGGAACCCGGAGTAATACGCGAGTGACATTATGTAATCAATTTCCTGTGTGGGTGTCCACGGTGGAGTCAAAACCTACGAACTTGTATTATCCGGTTTTTTCATCCTTCACCGGATTAAGGACCTTTAGGGGTGGGGAAGGTGGTTTATTAACCTTATTAGGAGGGTGAGTAATCGGATACTTTAAGAGGTCGGGTATTTTTGATTGATGAAGGTGTAGAGTCCGGAGAGAACGGATGACTCTACCTGACGTAAGACAGATATCTTAGGCAGAAAGAGATTTATTTGATCTAAAGTGGAATGATGCCCGAAGGATCCACCACGATCACCATTTCTTGGACGGACGATTACGTCCTCTGTATTCTCAACGTCCAAGCTAGGGACCCAGCCCTTCTAGGGGACCTCCTCCTGTACCGTTGGGTGAGGTTATAAGAACGGACCTCTTAGGGGTACCTGTCTTCACGGACCACCCGATGTCAGGTACCCCAGTGTTTGTCAGTCTGTCCTGACGTCACTGAATCGTCCGTACAGACGTGGGGAATGATGTTGGAGGAGAACTCGAGGAAGGACGTGTCTCGGTTCCTGGAAGTGAACAGCCGGGTTGGGTCCTTGCGTGACCTGTGGCCCCTGTCCTTATAAGAGAACGAGTGGGAAGACGTTGTCATCAATAGTCTGGTAGTGCACATACTCTTAGAGGACCTTTCACTCACTAGCTCAAAAGACCTCGGGTAGAGGTTTCTAAAACTGAGTCACCCAGTCTCCCTCCGGGTACTTAACCGTAAAGATTGTTCAACGGTTCACTACGGTTTCAACGACCAGGTTTGTATGTCAAACCTCTTGACGACTAGATCTTGGTCCCAACCGTTTGAAACCGACATCCCCTATCTACCATCTTATGAAGGCCGAGACACCGTTGGTGAGTCAAGACGGTGACATCCGTTTTCATCGGCAGTTGTTGTGTATTGACGTACGACGATGTAAGGTCATTTTGAAATACATGTTTCGTCGACGGACCATAGAGTCAGACGACAAATGAGAACGGAAACACCTCCCCCTCCCCTTCGTCTCCTCCAGAAAGTCTCGTGACCGTAAAAACTTAACAGGACAAGTCAAAAAGACATCTTTCAAAGTGTCAGACCTAAACTAGAAAAATAAAAACTAAATCCAATTTGTAGAACCGTTCTTATGGTGTATTCACTATGACATGTGATATCCCCCTTTAACACTTTCTGAAACTTTACCTGATTTTTTAATAACCCATTGAACTCACCTTTCGATGTACGACAGAGTGCGTTGAAACACCCAATAGACTAAGATGTCCCAAAATGTCGAAAGAAATAGAAACTCGAGAATATGTCGAGAGATTTAACACCTTATGACTTCCATTACAGATCCCAAGAATAGAAATCTTGACGTTTATAACAAGGAAACTGTAGGTAAACTGGATACCCAGAACTGATTAGAAGGTAGGTGATCCGTTGTATTGAAGTCGTAAAGACTAACATACACATACGCCACCCAACAGAAACCTAAGAGAAAACTTGGGCAATCTTGTCTAATGACCAAGAGTGTAATTTCTCAAGTCATAATTGAAACTTTGTACAAGTAAAATGTAGACGTAGACTCGGTGGTACTATAATAGAAAATTTATAATAGGTAGTCATTATAAAAAGTAACGTAGTAAAACAACAACAACAAGTCAACGATTCAACACAGGCTGAGACGTTGGAGTACTTAACGTCGTGCAGTCCGAAGGGACTGGAGGTGATAGAGGACATCAAACGAGTTTCAGTCCAAGTAACTCAGTTACTACGGTAGGTTGGTAGAGTAGGAGACAACGGGAGAAGAGGAGGACGGGAGTTGGAAAGGGTCGTAGTCCCAGAAAAGGTTACTCAACCGAGACGACGTAAAACATGAGGTTTCGGTTTGAACGGACAATGAAGTCCATGGAGAACTGAAGGTTGAAAACGTAAGATTAGGGGATACTACTTTTCCTGTAGAAAAAAAAACCACAATCAAGATCAAACATCCAGAAGTATTTTGACAAGTTGATGTCGAAGAAACCGTAATCACCAACCTCATATTTGAACCTAATGACATTACAACTTACCAGACGTAGTAAAAGTCAAGTCAAGTCAACGACAGCACAGACTGAGAAACGCTGGGGTACCTGACGTCGTGAGGTCCGGAGGGTCAAGTAGTGGTTGATGGTCTCAGATGAGTTTGAGTACAGGTAACTCAGTGACTACGGTAGGTTGGTAGAGTAGGAGATAACAGGGGAAGCGGAGGACGGAAGTTAGAAAGGGTCGTAGTCCCAGAAAAGGTCACTCAGTCAAGGAAGTGTAGTCCACCGGTTTCATAACCTTGAAGTCGAAGTCGTAGTCAGGAAGGTTACTTATAAGTCCTGACTAAAGGAAATCCTAACTGACTAACCTAGAGGAAAGTCAGGTTCCCTGAGAATTCTCAGAAGAGGTTGTGGTGTTAAGTTTTCGTAGTTAAGAAACCACGAGTTGAAAGAAATATCATGTCGAGAGTGTAGGTGTGTACTGATGACCTTTTTGGTATCGAAACTGGTCTGTCTGGAAACAACCGTATCATTATAGAGATGAAAAATTATACGACAGATCCAACCAGTATTGAAAAGAAGGTTCCTCATTCGTAGAAAATTAAAGTACCGACGTCAGTGGTACATGTCACTAAAACCTCGGGGGGGGGGGTTTATTTCAAAGAGCGACAAAGGTGACAAAGGAGGAGATAAACGGTACTTCGCTACCTTGGTCTACGGTACTAGAATCAAAAGACTTACAACTCACAATTCGGTTGACAAAGTGAGAGAAGAAAGTGAAAGTAGTTCTCCGAGAAATCAAGAAACTAAAGACGGTATGCCCACCACAGTAGACGTATAGACTCCAATAACTATAAAGAGGACCGTTAGAACTAAGGTCGAACACGAAGTAGGTCGGGTCACAAAGAGTACTCCATAAGACGTATCTTCAATTTATTCGTCCCACTGTTATATGTCGGAATGCATGAGGAAAGGGATAACCTTGGTCAGACAACAAGGTACACGTCAAAATTGACAACGAAGGACTGAACATATGTCTAAAGAGTTCTCCGTCCAGTCCACCAGACCATCAGAGTAGAGAAATTCTTAAAAGGTGGGTGTCAAACAACACTAGTTGTGTCAGTTTCCGAAACCGTATCAGTTATTTCGTCTGTATTTACAAAAAGACCTTGAGAGAACGAAAAAGTTACTACGTTGTCTACAACTGTTAAACTAGAGATCAAGGAGACCGAAAAGATTTAGGTCGAACTTGTAGACCTACAAGTACCAAGTGCATGACAACTTCGGACCCAACCTCTTAAAACTCGTAATGAAATGATCGTACACTCTACTCACGTTAACACGTCATCAAAGTCGTAAAAAACCGTAACGAAAAAAAACCCTAACCTCACTTTTGACTAGAAAAGGTCAGGACACCGGTGACGACTCAAAAAGTTTAAACGACCGTAAAACTCACGTCATGAAAGTGTCGTAGTAGAAAATCTTGAACTTTATCGAGTGGACCTAAGGTAGTGTAGGTGATCGAAACAAGAATCACTACGAAGGATTCCGGGTGAACTGAAACATAACGTCCTACAGACCGAGATCCACTCACTAGTGTGGTAGTACTAATAGACACAGCACTTCTAGAAAAAACATATGAAGAAGACACATAAGAACGGTGGAGAAGATTTATAGAAAACGAAGACAATCCAGGTATAGTAAAGACAGGAAATAACACGAGTTGAAACGTACTTTACAAGGGAACCATAGAGATTAAAAGAACTTCTCTAGAGATCACAAAGGGTAAGATAACAAAAGGAGATAAAGAAACGTAACTAGTGACTCCTTCCGAAAGAATAGAGAGGAACCATAAGAAACCTTGAGACGTAAGTTTATTCATATAGAAAAGAAAAGAGGAAACGGAAAACGAAGAGAAGAAAAGTGTCGATAAACATTCCAGAGGAGTCTGTTGGTAAAACGGAAAGACGTAAAGAAAAAGAACCCCTACCAGAACTAGGGACGGAGGACATGTTACAGTGTTTAGAGGCAGGTATCAAGAAGTCCGTGAGATAGTATAGATTAGGGAACTTAGATAAACAGTGAAGGTGACATATTAGGATTCACTAAACTAAATCCAGTAAGGACTTACCAGATCACCAAAAGGGGTGAAAGAAGTTAAATCCTTCTTTAATACAGTAAAATCTTTCGTCTTTTATGATAAAAAAAAGGTTTATAACCACGGTTCTTAAAATTAGTGAACTAGTTCTACCAAGGTGATCTAGAAAGGTAACATTTCTATATAAAAAGAAATCATCTTTTTGTAAGAAAATCTGTTTCACTTAAAAGATCGAACGTTAATAAAAAGTGGACTACCAAAGTCAACGGTGACTTCTAGAAACCGGCATCGTTAATATTGTAACAACAACACGTTTTATACTTGGGAAAATACTACGGGAGTCACCCTGTAGACTCGTGGGAGAATCCTGGTGTTGAAAGGAAAGAACCCGGTATAAGGAGAAACCGTTATATGGTGGTACCGATTCGACGTCCGAGACCCTGACAGATCGGACACGAATTTGAGACCGAAGAGGTGAACCATCGGTATACTGGACGTTCGAAAAATTAGACAGACACGGAGTCGAAGGAATAGATATTTCACCCACGATACTTCCATAGACAGAATATCCTAACACAATTATAATTTACTCAATTTAGTTTTGTCGTTTTGATGTGAACCGTGTATTAATTGAACGAGTTATTTGCAATCGATAATGACATACACAAACTTAAAGAGGAAACGACGTAGTTTCACCGAAACGGATTCAATGAATTGTAGAGACACGGAGACAAGGAGTAAATCTTATACCAAGGACCTAAGTACGTACAATCAACGATCATGTCACAGAATACACCTCATTCGTAATTTTTTTTTAATTGTCCCCTGAAAGGGACACCAGGTCACAGATTCTGACGTATGTAGGTTACGTCCCATGGACCCAAGGTCGGGTCTATTCCATTGATCGAGGAGGTACTCCGTTGTTTCTGCACCGGGTCGTTTTAATTATTTATAATTTTTTTTTTTCTTGGCAATGGTAGCACCAATAAGATATGTTATTAGTCTAATAAGACACAGTCCATTTGAAGAATTCAAGTACAGAAAAGTCTAAGTGGAAAAATAAGAGTGACACGGATCGAGTCGGTAAGTGTGTCAGTACTCGAATTGTTTTATGTACTTATCTCGCTAATTTTTCGAAACGACTCGCCGTGAGCGAGCTGTCGGTGGGAAAATGGAGGAAATACAAAGTTCAAGGATATAGACCCGACGGAAGGAATAACATCCTTCGGGTGCGAACCCTTTAGTGTAACGGTGTCCAAACACTCTCCGAGACGACCCAACATTGCCACCCTTGTGCGCCACGTCCCGAGTCGCTAGCCGGGGGGCATCCCGTTCTTTTCACCCAAGGGTAAGTAATTCCCTAGCTTACATACCATTGTCCCGACGCGCCGTCGGAAATGTAGTGAATCCAAGATTTGGAGTAAAAGGGGAGGGACAGCCAGCTCCCACCCTTGGACCCTCAGGTCCGACCGACCCGTCGTGGAGGTAGGGGGCTCTCGCGGGGGCCCCCTCTGTGCCTCCGCCCCCAGGGCGCTCCATCGCCGCCCGTGACGTCCGGACCCCAAGGGCGTGGACGCGCGCGCGCGCGCGGCGCGACGAAGGCCGGCGCGCGCCCCTGCGCGAGTGCACTGGCCCGGACCCGCCTCGGCCCGCCCGCCCCTAGTGGACTTGTTCCGACAGTGCACTCGCCCCGCCCCGCCCCCCGCCCCCGCCCCGGCTGGCCGCCAGTGCACTGTCCGGGGCCCCGGCGGCGGCTCGGGTCTTCTCGGCGCGCGGGGAGCTCGAGGCGACCGAGCAGGGATCGAGGAGCGCGAGGACAGGCAGAGGCGGACGGCGGGACCGACGTGTGGGCACAGGGCCGGCGGCGGGGGCCGGCGGCGCGCAGCGAGCGGGCCGAGGCCTGCGCGTCGGGCCCGGGCCGCGCTACCTCCGCCGGCGGCCGGCCTCGAGCGTGGACCCCGGGCGCGGGCGGCCCGCGGGCGGCGCCACGGGCGAGGGTGACGTCGACGTCGACGACGACGACGACGACGACGACGGCGGCCCGACCGAAGGGCCCCGGCGCCCGTGGGTCCCGCGGCTCAAGGGTCTCGACACGTCCACCCACCGAGCGGCCCCGTGCCCGAAGCCAGCGCCACGGGGTCGCGCGCCGCCCGCCCTACCCCCAAGTCCCTCGCGGGGGCCCCCTCCCCGGCCCCAGGGGCTCAGAAGAGGAACCCAGACGGGCAGGAGCTGCCTTTCAACGGCGGCACGGCCGCTTCCTATTCTCTGGGCCCCCAGTAGCCACGGGTGCCCGTCCCCCACCCCCCGGGAACCGGGCGCGACCGGGCCCCAGGCGGCAGGCCGGTGAACACCGACAGTGGTTCAGGCCCCGACGAAACGCACGCACGCTCGCCGGCCCACTGTGGGACGCCCGCGGGAGTGCGGGTCGCCACGCGGACGCTTTTTCAACCCTCCTGCGTCCTTAGGGGCCGAAGCGAAACAAGGGTGAGGCGGAAAGGGCGTTTCAAGGTGGTCGCCCCGAAGTCTACGCGGGGAATTCCACCTGTCTGAGTGGGCATCCTTGCCGGCACCCCAACGCCCCCCCCCCACCAAACCAAAGTAAACGACTAACTAAAGGAGGTACACCCAAAAGGTAAACATTTCATCGAAAAAGACGTCTTCAATCTGAAAAAAAAAAAAAATTAGCCCCCTTACCTCTCACCAGTAAGTTATAACCGAAAGCTCTGAAGTGGGAAGTGAAGACGCTCGACTTGAAGGACAGAGCAACAAGCGTACTACAGTAACAGAGGCCCACCTAATAAGATCACCTCAGAGAACGAAACCCTTGGTACTGACATATTAGCAACCAGGGTCACTCCTGACAATTCACAGGACGGCACCGACCCTCAGGGCCCCAACCCCTTGACGGTTAAGGTACATAAAAAGATTGATTGGAAGAGACCTGACAAATCCTACTACCTTTTATGTCGAAAATAAATTAAAAAATTTGGAACCACTTTTTCCCCACTTCAAGACTTTCTCAGCACCTGTTTCTTCAGTCGTCAATAGGGACCGCGATCGTTAAATGGTGAGTCTTACTTCGCTTCACATCGGGTGAACCTCGACTTAAAACTCGAATGCCACTCCACATACCCCAAGAATCAGAAGGAAACGTAACGTCTACCAGAAGAATGGGGGCTTAACTCTTCAACGTCTTTAATAATGAGACTCCTCTCACTCCGACTTGCGTGTCACCTTCGCCTTTCCGGGTATAAGAAACAGGAAAAAACCTTTCCATAACCCCCGGGTCCCTCTCAATTGACGTGTAATCAAATATCCGGTCAATTGACGGGATTCTATGTATCAATGAGTATCTTCGGGGAACAATGTCACTTTTCGGTGTCAGTGACTGGGTTCCAGTCCGACACTGACTAGAAATTTCCTCCTGCAAAAACCCCATTACCGACGACATTGGTATGCGTAGGTACTCTTTAATCGAGTCGAACCGGACCACCACAATTTCAGAACCAACGACCGTCTAACCTTAACTAAAGAATTATTTCAACCGGGTTTCCCGTCTGGGGATGAGACCTCGACGACGTCCCCCAAGAACGAAAACGAAATCCCATCAGTAGGATCGTGGACCTGGCACCAAGTGTTTGAGTAGAGGTCTACCTTGAACCGGAGAACCAGGTCATCTTTTACCGGCAACATAGAACTTTACGGAGAGGAGTACCAGTGTGCACCCGGACTGAATCGTTCACGAACTGTCACAGGACTCCCCTGAACGTACAAAAATCGTACATGGAAAACTCCAGAATCCTGTCCAGGAAAGACGGTCCGAAGACTCCTGACGTCGGAGTCGGTCCAACGTCGACCCACCCGAAGCCGTGCAAAGAAAGGGCAATGACGAGACACCAAAGTGTAAGTCTGAACAGATCTCGGCGTAAATTGTCAGAGATGAAGTCTGGGTGAGGGACTTTAAACTTTAAACCACAAAAAAAAAAAAAAAAGGGGGACAAAGTTTACGTATGGAACCGAATTTATGACTTTTGTAAAAAAAGGGGGAAATCCCTTTCCCCAATTTTTTTTTTGAAAAGAACTCACTTTAGTCTGACGGATTTTCAAGGAAGTGACATCGTGTATAAACTTACCCTTACACCCGACTAGTACAGAAATTCAGGTGAAACTTTTTAAGATGGCTCATCGGGATTTCGTCCGACAAAAACCGTCGGAAAAGAAGGTCGGGACCCGCAGGTAGGCATTTATCGACGGGTCCGGAACGGCACTCACACTTCTCGTCTGAAGACGAGAACGTCTTCAAACGCGGCGAACAGCCACCGTCACCAGGGGTGCCTGTGTCCCAGTGTAAGGTTTACAGGCGTTTAACCAACGACCATTGCTCCTTGTACAATAAAGTACCTTCTGAGAGGGCCAAGGACCACCAAACCACGGGCCACATCAGGGATCGAGGGGAGAGCGTCCAAACCCCACGGATCTGTGGAAGACCACCGGCGTCCTTGGGACCGTCCGTCCAGAGTGCCAGTGACCTTTCCCCCCAACTAACACCCCGTCGCCGGAGAGGAGGGTTCAGGTCGAGAGATCTGGGGCCCTCCCATGGAAAACCGATACCGGGGAACCTTGGTTCTCCTCCCTTCAACCCCGGGTGAAGTCCCTCCGGACGTCCCGTGGGCACACCGAGTCTGGGGAGGACCCCACTCACACCACCCGTCCCCAGCAGGGGTTCACCGAGCAATCGTCTTCCCTACTTCCGTCGGCTCCTCTCTGACACGGGCGTCGCCGAAATCGTAGAAATCGGCCCGCGACGTTTCGTCCCTACTGCTGCCGGTCGGCGGGTCTCACATAGACGAGAGGGTCGTGAAACTCGCACACAGGAAGCCTCTCGGAGTCAACACGTAAGATCTTCGAAGTACTCCTACCTACGTGGGCCGCTCAGGACGCGACACCTTCTTCAGCCTCCAAAAATTAGGGAGCCGACAAAGAACCCTCCACCACACACCACCTCTCTTTCGTGACCTTAGGTCTCCGGCGGCACCGACGGTGACCCAGACCGTCCGTGCCGTCCCGACCCCGCGTCTCACGACTCGACACACCCTACACGTCTCCAGCCCCCCGTCCCAGACGCCCCTGTCCTCCAGTCCCCCGTCTCCGGTCTCCGGCACTTCTTAGTGGGCTTCTCTGGTCTTCCGGGAGACGAACAGATGTCGAAGTGGGAGAAGGTATGCTCTATATGAAACATTTTCCGGCAAGATGTACACGCACCATTACCCACTGAAAGATGGGAAATAAAACCACAATTGTTGTAAGAATTACTCACTTCCGAATTGTCAAATATGTTCAATATTTTATTACGAAACCCGACAAAATTCATCAATTCATGGAATTTCACATAAATCTTGTTCGAAAGGGGGTTAACAAAGACATATTTGCGACGTTGAAAAGAAAAAAAAAAAAAAAAAATAACTCCTGTTCTCTCATTACTTCGGTCGACCCTCGACTCCAACCAAATCAACTACAGAGATTCCTCTGTAAAAAAAGGGACGCTAAAAAGGCTTCCTTGTCACGAATATACGGATTAAACCCGGTGTACAACTTGGACCTAGTGTAGGTGAACACACATATACAAAGAACGTTGTTATTCACACACACATCGGGTTCTAATAATTGACACCCATCTGTGTACGAAATTAAGAATCTGGTAGTAGGACTGTTATCAGGGTCCCTTACTTGAGGACTAACCCGAAGTATAGAAAACAGCTACAAAGTGTCTCCCTCAAAATTTTCTACCCCAACTCACTTTAGTAAACCTACAGAGTAGAAATAAAACTAGAACCGTACACATTGACACGACACGACCCTTCTCTCTTAAGTGCTGTCAGCGTCTTGACCCCGACTACCTTCTTTCATTGAGTAATAAAACGTCTATGACAAGAAAAAGACGCGGGGGGGGGGGGGGGGGANCGGGGGGGGGGGGGGCGGAAAAAAATTAACAGGGTCGGTCCTCGGGAGAACCGTCACTGGGGTGACCAGTACCTCCACCTCCATCGGCTCTAGCCTATATGCACACTCAGGAAAAATAAAAGGCGTATCGACTTAGTACTGGTCACTCCCCGTCTCCGGACTTAAGAACAATTACCACAGAGGAGTGGAAATTAGGACCGTTCCACTGTTTCCTGAGTAAATAAGAGGTTCACTAGGTAGCTGTAAAGAATTCATCTCCCCTTTTGACCCTCCCCAATCTCACCTCTGTGGTGGTAGACCTGTCGAGACCTAGGTCTCTTGATCACCGGTGGTGACGAGGGGAAAACGATTAAAATAAAATAATTTGCAAACTTAAAGAAAACAATTAAAATTCATTACACATTAGATTCAAAACTAAAAAAAAAAACCTGGGTTCTGATTAGATGTACAATGATCAAAAAACCCGACAATGCTTATTTCGACATCATTTATAAGTACATGTTCTAAAACACACCTGTGTACGAGATAAAAACCTATCTATGGATCCTCACTCTAACAAGTCACCGACCCCTCACTCCCAACTAAATACCCTCGACGTTTGACTGAAGACTTCACCAACAGGTGCAACGTAGAGGTAGTAGCCACAGTTCTCAAGGCCACAAAGATGTAGGAACAGTCGTGAACCAGAATAGTCAGAAATTAAAATCGGTAGGACCACCCAAACATCACCATAGAGTCATACCAAAATTAAAAGTATAGGGACGACTGAGTACTGCAACTTGTAGAAAAGAACATAAATAAACCTACGGAGTACTCCAACTTGCAGAAAGTACACGAATAACTGGTGAACTTATAGAAAACAACACTAAGAGTTTTTTTTAGAGAACGGGGAGTAGGGACTTGTGTGAACACAAAGTTCTCAAGAAATGCAAAAACCTCAGTCCAGGAAGGAGTCCAGACACATCACACATAAAAGGGGGGTCAGAAACCTAACGAAAAAAAAAAAAAAAGGGGAATTATACAGGAAACTTTTGATCCATAAAGAATTAAAACTACTTGAAGTTAAATAGAAAAAAAAAAAAAGAAAATTTAGTCCGAAAAACATCGGATGCTTTAGAAACATGGCTCTAAAGAATCGGAATCCTGTAAACTGTAAACCGGACTTATTTATAAACAACACCCCAGACAGGAAACGTAACACCCCACAATTCTCGTGGGACAGAAGGGTCCATCGAGTCACCATTTCTTAAACAGACGGTTACGTCCTCTACGTCCAAGTTAGGGACCCAACCCTTCGAGGGGACCTCTTCCTTTACCGTTGGGTGAAACCATAAGAACGGACCTTTTAAGGTACCTGTCACCTTGGACCACCCGATGTCAGACACCCCGCTGTTCCTCAGGCTGTACTGACTCGTGGCTGGGGGGGGGGGGTAAAGGACTACAAAATATATCCTTCGAACGTTGACTCAAAAATTCACTCAAGTCCGACGTCGAAAGAACGACATAATAAGAACCTACTCAAGTCATAGTTCTTACAAAACGAAACACCCTTCAGTCAATCAAAAATCATATAACATACTATGCCTTATCAAAAACATATCCTACCTGTTAAAGACAAGGAATTTAAAACCATCTTGAGTCATCATTTTGATAGACCCGGAACACGGAAACACCTCTATCTTACATCACCTTCTCCTCAAAGTCAAAACAGACAAATGAGTCTAAGACATGAAAAAGAACTCGTTCAAAACTATTAGACATAAAAAGATCCTTTAACAGTAAATTTAATACATAAGTGTATATTATACATCGTAAATGAGAATACGAAAACCTTTATGGAAAACTTAGACATCCATTTAAATTTTTTAAGGACTACAATTAAATACATAAAAAGGGGAATTAATCCAAATGATTTCTAAAAAGATCAGAAAAATCAGAAAAGTTTTCTTGATCATAAATAAAATGGTAGAAACAGTGGTAATTAAAAATAAAATAAATACGGGAGACAAATTTTTTAAAGGAATTTTTAAAAAAGATTAATTTTTTTTAAAAAAAAAGTATTTTTTTAAAGAAAGTCACGTCATCTCAACTGAATGTTATATTACAATTAAAGACGGAGAGTTGTTTCACTAAGTCAATACGGACGTACAAGAAAAAACAGAAGAAAAGGTAAACCAAATAGTGTCCTATAACTGATATCAAAGGATACGATATGTGATCCTAAAACAACAAATAGAAGAAAAAAGGGGATTAAATTTAACTTTCGAATCTAGAAAATTTAGTCGAACGTACTGATTTGATACTTAAATTTCGACACACAAAGAAACAGGACTCATAATACGATGAATACCCAAAACTATGTATCTAAAAAGTAGGAAGTCAAGATTTATAAAAGAAGAATATGGGGTTTTACGATTGATAAACTTAAAGAACCTAGGTGGTCAAAAAATTTTAGAAAACAAGAGATCCATTTACCTTAAAAGGGGAGTACACCCGTCATTTTAACACTTTAACACCGGATCTTGGAGGAACTCAACCCACAAGACACACAAACCCTTTTTTTCAAAGAGAGCAACACAGTTTCAAAGGAATAACACGACAAGTCGGAAAGAAATAGCATTGTATATGAGCTGGACGAACCAGACAGCAAATATGAAACATAGACTGATGGTGACACCCGTCCTAAGGTCTTCTTACCGAAGACAGGACAAAGGGTCGGATCGTCAAGACAACAAACACTCGAGAAGTTGAAAAAAGACAAAGAATCTTTGTAAGGTCGTCCCAGACCTCAACTACGTATGAGTGTCGACGGAGAAGTACCAACGGTGCTAAAGGGAGCAGGGAACCTTCTGCATTTCGAGAGGAGCCGAACGAGACACTTAACGAGAAAGCAACCCGGGTCACAGACACCCGTAAACGGTAGAGTAAAAGTACCACACCCACGGGAACGCTGCCGACCACGGAGAACTAACACGAGAAACGCAGCTCGGAGGCGACCCTGCAAACACCGGAGAAAAACGCGTCGACACGTCCTACCTCGACCCTCGTCAACAACTTCGAACCGACGTTCAACGACCCCCCTCCGGCCCCCTACCCGTCCCGCAAGGAGACCGACCACACAGGGACACCGACCAGAATCCACGAAAAGGCAGGAGGAGTTGTAGTGAAGGTCGGGACAAGGACGAACCTCTGTCGACGACCCGGGAGCAACTGCCGGTGACCGTCTCCTGTCACACAAGACGGACATCGACCTCAGGCGTCTCGACCTAAAGACTCAACCGCCACCGGTCAGTGGAGAAAGGAGACGCAGAGTCAAAGGAGGAGTCCTCCCGACCCTCACCTCAAAACCTCCAGTGACAGGACGAAAGCTTACCCCTGAGAAAGAGGAGAAATGATCAACCTTTCGGAACACCCGGTCAATTGACTGGACGACTCCAAAACTAAAAGAAGACACAGTTTAGTCCCACGATTAGTGCAAAAATCCCATCACACTCTTGGTCACACAGAGCCACGGGTCGGTAGGAATCACCAGTATTTGCCACCACCGCCACTAACGAAAGAAAGACGTTCAATCCCGAGACACGCAGTTTAGTCACTATAAAAATCGACCAAGGAGACGTGTGGGGACCAAGAGAGTCACAGGTCCCCGAAAAACGGAGTTGTGCTCCCGTAAAGAAGAAGTAGGTAGGATATGTAACCGTGAGGTACCCTTTCAAGAAAACTCATTCTTCACAAAGGTAGTAAATTTCAAAATTTTGGTGCCCCGACACACTAAGAGTCCCAGATCAAACGTAGGTCCGAAGACGCCAAGACTCCGAGGTAGGAAGTTCTAAGGAGGTCGAGGGTTCATCGTCTTTCGGGTCGATTCAAACGAATGTGTTCCTCCTCGAACGACTATCCTCCACACCCCAACCCCGCCCACGGTCCACGGTATACAGCCCACCGGGGTCCGGGAAAGGACGGAAAAAGAACCGTAACAGGAGGAAGGACGCCACCGGATGGTGGGGCCCCCCCCCGCCCCCTCTCGGAGGACTAAACAAAAAACCATCTTCCAGGACTTCGGGGACTCCTGAAGACGTGCCCGCAGTCACGACACCTCCCCGAGTCGGGGCAGAGGGACCTCCTCCCCACCCAGAATCTAAGGTCCCGCAGACAACATCCACCCCTAACCCGCGTTCTTACGTCCGGTCACCCTTCGCAACACTCTCGGGAAGTGGTCGAAGTGCCACGGCGTACTGAATTCTTCGTCGACGGTGTCCGCCCCAAAACTCCACGGACCTCACCACGCAGTGCGGATAAAGACAGGAGCACCATTGGTCGCGCTCCCCGGTCGGACACACGTAGGAGGCGCCGACCCCACCCGCCTCCCCTTCTAGGATCGGGGAGACCCAAGACGCTCGTACTTCGAACGGGAAGTCTACCCGGTCTCTGGAATCCACCCTAAAAATACAACAACGACATTCTGGGAAGGTACTTAGAGACCTCCCACCGAAGGAGGAGGTCCCGCTCCCCACCCATGTCGAAGCGTCCACAGTGAGAAGTGAAACCCCGAGTCTCTACATTCTTTAGACTCCGGCACTTTCACTCGTCAAGCTCAAAACAAAACCCCACGTCTCCCTCGTCCCTTTCTACTTCCTTTTACCTCTGTCACTTCGAACCGGAAACGGCCGGTCGCCGGCCCCTCCAGAAAAATTTAGTCTCGGACACACGGAAGTCCCTTACCCTCGGGTGAGGTCGTAAGGACCCACGTCTTAGGGTACCTGTTTCCTCGGACCGCCCGACGTCAGGTGCCCCAGTGCACGTCAAGAAGGGTGCATGCACACACGCCCTTATTTGTGCGCCGCACGTGCACCTCTCGAACAGGTCCTCGGCTGGTCGGTGGCCTACAACTGAACATTGCAATCAAACAGCGGTAGACCCACTGAGCGAGATCAGTTTTCGGTCAATCTGTAGAAGTTTTGTGAACAAACCAGGACTTTCGGCGAGGGGTCGTGGGACCGGACATTTGTCTTTGGGGTTTGGTACTCGTACCTGCACGACTTCCCACCGAAGAATCTTCACTGTTCTTACACAGGGGCGACTCAGTGGGGAAGCGCAGGAGACTCTGGGGAGGCGGACGGTAGACGGCCTCCTCACAGTGAGTGGTGTTTGTTTCGCTCTTTGGGCGCACCGAGTGAGAGGGGGGAAAACTCGCAGGTAGGAAACCGCCTCCGGCCCACTCAATCGACGAACCCACTCACTCGCTCGGACCCCTCTCCTATACCCCGTCCCGACAACATACCTCCCACGACCCAGGCGTCCGGACAGATATCCCCCCCTCGAAAACGAAAAAAAATCCTTCGCTCCCCCAGTGGACGCGTAGACTGGGCCCCTTCCCACACGATCCGTCTCCCTAGTGCAATAGTTCACAAGGTCGACCCTACGACCGACTGTGCCGACCCTTCACCGTCGCCCCGGCTGCACGTCGTTCTCGTTCTTTCTCCCACCCTCTGCCCTTAAAGGCCTCTCCCAACCGAGCCCGGTGTAGGGCATCCGGTAGTTCTCACTGAGACCTTCTCTCACACATCCACACAAATTGACTTAGGGAAACGGCACATCGTCTTTACCCGTGTTACAACATTTAGTTGAGATAAAGTTATTTTTTATAAATTTTTTTCTTCTTACTGAGACCTAAAATAAGACTCCCTCCGCCCTAGGACCCTCCTAAAACTCGGGTCCTCACTGGAGCCCATCCCTGCCGGACTTCCCCTAAAAACGGTCTGGTCCATTCACCAATATTGTCTAACCTGGTCCCAACACCACGTCTCACCAGGTTAAAACCCCTGAAGCTTCTACCTCGACCACCTGAGACGGATCCTGACCTACACCCCACCCCACCCCACCCCACCCCACCCCACCCCCCTATCCCTGACTCGACTTTCCTACCTCGACGGCAAAAGTCTCCCTCACCGCCACCCCTTCATCCCCGGCGGACCTCTCACCCACCTCCAACACTGTCACAACCCCCAGTAAGGTACCTTCACGTACCATCCCCACCCCTCGGTCACCTCGGCTCCAAGAAAGTCCACCGTACTTCCACTGTGACTACACCGGGACACGAAGGACAACGGTCGTCGCCCACCATCCCAAAGACTCAGGACACTGGGGTCGTAGAAGTTTCGTCTCTGACAAGAGGACGCCGTCGGAGCGACCAGAAACACTTCTTGAGTGAGACCCATCACCGGGGTAGTGGTAGGCTTGATTGGTCGACTCGACTGACGGACCTTTCATCCTTCCGCCCCCCGAGGGGACCACCGAGGCACCATTTCTTAGGTGGAGGGTTCCGTCCTCTGTGCCCAAGCTCGGGGCTAGGTCCGACTAGGGTACACGGCTCCTCCTCGATTCGGGTACGGGGGTAGTGATGACTCAGACACGAGACCTCGGGCCCTCGACGTTGAGGACTTCACACTCACGGGATTTTGGACACGAGACGTTCGTCTCTCGAAAACGTCCTATCGTTTCTCCTTCGGGACGACCGGCGCTGATCTCTTCTCAGACGTGTCGTTACTTGGACCGTGTCGGGTGGGGGGGGTGGGGGGGTTTGTTTCCTTCCGTCGGAAAGAGTACAGGATCTCCGAAACTTCCGTCCTACGACCCAGGGACTCCCAAACCCCCTGCAACCACTACCGGAGACTCCCCTGACTCGGAATTTCAAACTAGAGATACGGCACTCGGCTACAATTTCCGTCAACTTAAGGCTGTAGGTACACTACTAATTCCTCCTCCAAGTCGGACATTAAGTTCGGAAGCAAAACGTAAACTCCTTGTTTCTTTCATGGATCTAACATTTTCCCCGGAGTACCTCGTCCCAACTTTGGGACCGGACGCAGGACCCCGACATCTCAGCGACCCTCGTTTTTGCGTCGTTCACGTCGTCACCCACGTGGCCGGCCGTGAACCTCCGTCTGGAGCCCACGTCTCCCGACACCAGAGGTCCAAGGACCTTCGGGGAACTCCTTCTCGCACAGACAGGAAAAGGTGTCCAAAGACTAGGTAGTCCGGAATCAAAACCACCGTCGACCACCGACGCACCACGCCCGAACCCACCCGGACTCACGGACAGGACAAGACTCTCTAGGGTCCTCCGCCGACCGTACACACACAGATCCACACACAAGACTCGTGGGGGGTGAGAGACAGAACTCGAAGTAGTCGAGGCACCTCGACCGGGGGTTTGGTCCGAGGGTGGGGGTAGGACCGTCACAACACTCCAGTGTCAGGAAAACTTTCCTGAATTGGTCCGGTTGAGTCAAAAATTGGGCAGAAACTCAGGACGACAACTAGGTCTACTCTCGAATCCACTGTCAGGGAGTTGTCGCGGTGCAAAGGTCAGAGCAAAAGGACCACCACCGACACCCCACCTACTGAAAACCTCTGACCGTCCACTCCGAGACTCACGAATTCACACAGGGGGTTTCGACCCACCCCCACCCTATGTCCGGGTGCTCACACCCGAGGAAGGGGTAAGGAACCGTGAAGCACCGAACGGAATCGAAGAGCCCTGGAGAGGGCCTGTGAGTCCCACGACCGCAATCTCGGCACGGACGGCTGGGGGACCGCGGAGGTGAGAGTACGGTGGCCTCAGAGAGGAGGTCGCACTAGCGAGAGGTCTGGTGACCGAAGGACGAGGGTCTGGGACACAGTGATGTCCCTTTTGGTCTCTAATTACAGACCGTAAAGGAACGGAAAAAAAAAAAAAAAAAAACGACCGGAGCATAGAAATAGGTGTCGAAACACCCAAACAATCTTATCCTTCACTTCATGAAGGATATATTCGAAACCGGTGCTACGAGATAGTTTGAAAACACAGGGTGGTCGCGGACGTCTAGTCCCACGCATAAGGAACACGGTTTAGTCTAAGAAGAGAGTAGCACAGTCTTCGTCTCTCAATAACTGTTGTCCCCAATGTAATACGAGAACTGTAAAGACGACGTTTACACGTAAAACCTTTGGGACGGAAGGAAAGGGGGACGGTGGGGAGGGGAGAGGGGTGGTAGGAGGGGGAAACGATAAAATCCTCTGACAAGGTCTAAAAGCTCCCAGCCACCAGACCTCCCTACTCGACTCTTTGAGAGACTATTACTATTCTCCGTCACCACTCGGTTTACAAGGGACTCACAAAGCAATCTCGGGAACCTACATCCGGTCTTCGTCTCTTTAGAAAAAAAAAAAAACGACAAGTCCAACCTTTCTGAAACGTAAGGGGAGCAGGGGGTCTAAACCATAACCGACGAGTGAGGTCTAAATCTTTTTGTCAGGAGATCGGTCACTGGTACAATATACTTATGAACATATGGTGGTTGAAAAAAAAAAAAAAAAATTCCTTTGGTCTAATATCTAAGTGTGCATGAACAATTAAAATGACGACCAAGGTAACATGGAGAGTAGACGAAATATATGACTACTCACATCCGGTCAGTAGTTTACAAAGAACCGGTGAACTGGTAATAATGGTATTGGGGTCCCCAAGTACCTCGACGAAACACAACCTCCCCTTCCCTGAGTTAAAAGACTCTAAACAAACAAACAAAAAAAAAGAAATTCTACAACCCGTAAGGTAAAATATTAATTTGACATACATGAAGCAAAATAGATAAAAATTTTTAAAATGGACAAAAACCGAGACGACCCAGGACCAACGAAACACGCCCAAAAAGAGGTCAACGTCACTCGACCCCGACGAGAAGAACGTCACGCGCCTGAAGAGTAACACCCCGGAAGAGAACACCGGCTCGTACCCGAGATCTCCGCCCCCGAAGTCATCAACGTCGAGTGCCCGCATCAACGTCGAGGAGTCGTGCACCTCAGAAGGGCCTGATCCCTAGCTTGAGTGTAGAGGACGGAACCGTCCGTTTAAGAATAGGTGTCGTAATAGTCCCTTCAGGATCTGAAGTCAAATCTACAATCGACAAAATTCTTAATCTTTCTTGGGGTGTAACATAAACGTCACAATGTCAAAACGTCTATAAGTCACTACGACATATACTTTCGAACGACGACGACGACGACGATTCAGCGAAGTCAGTACAGGCTGAGAGACGCTGGGGTATCTGTCGTCGGGTGGTCCGAGGGGGCAGGGACCCTAAGAGGTCCGTTCTTGTGGCCTCTCCTCAGGATTCTGTGGTCACAGTTTATCGACTCTCCTCAGCAGGTCAATATCGGTAGACCGAAAAAGAAAACGAAAGAGAGAAAACGTGCCTGCAACCGTGGTGCAAGCCATCCTTACCGAGACAAAGACAAACACTTGGAAAGACTAGAGGTCCGTCAACACTACCGGTCAATCTAGCCGAAGAAGGAACGACGGGGGCTAAACCAGGGCAAAACTGGCCCAACCCGAGAGTCACACCGTAAACGGCCTCTGTCATAACCCTTCCATCCTTGTGGAACGGTAGAGGCCCAACCAACTACCAGACGAGCAACACACGAAGGAAGATTAACCACTAGAAGATTAACCAACGCACGGTCGTCAAAAGTCCTATAATACTTTACATTTGGTTTACTCTAATTTTACCTTGGAGGCCCCGAGCCTTGTCTACGTCTGACTGACGACAGCAGGTCCCACCAAAGCCGTCTCCGGCACCCTAGTACCAGTTCCCGTCTACCAGAGTTCGAAAGAACTTGGCTCCCTGGTGTCGGACACAGGAGTCAAATAGACTACTCTACTTAGTAGGTGGGGGTCCCGGATAGAGTCGGCGTCTTAAGTCAAACTCTGGGTCCAAACTCTAGGGGACCTCTTCCCTTTCCGGTGGAAGAGATCATAAGGACGAACCTCTTAGGGTACCTGTCTCCAGGGACTGCCCGACGTCAGGTACCCCGATGTCAGGTACCCCAACGTTTCTCGACCTGTGCTGACTCGTTGATTGTCACTCGAGCCTTTTCACAGAAAAAAACTAGTCATACCACACCCCACCGGACCTAGAAGTGTCTTCAGAAGTGGTTGTCGAAGAGGGGTCCCCGGTGCGAGTCCACGTAAGTGAGTGAGACCTTTAGCCGTGAGCCCCAGACGGTAAAGTCCCCGTAGATAACTCTGTTCTGACTTCGAGGATTTCAGAGGACCTTACGAAACGATCGAAGTGACAACATGAATTTTCATTTATAGAAGACTTTTCAAAAATTTTTTCGAATTTTTTTTAACGTCCATTTATTCCGTCAACTAGAATCACACTCACAAACGGGAACCCCGACCCTACCCGGGCCCGATCACGGACCGCAACAGTAAAGTATCGACACACTGCAACTTGTCCCCCAAAGTACAGAGACTCGGCACCTCAGACCGAGATTTCACCTCCTTAACCTCTCTCAACTCATTGGCACATGTCACGTACTCGCCGGACGACAGGTCTGCAGTCCTGGACCCGAGGGGACCGGCCAAAGGAAGGGTCGGACGGTCGTATACAACTAAGACAGGTGCATATACAGTGAGACAGTAAGACCCTGTCTCCTGTGCGGACAGGACTCAGTGCCCCGACACCCCCTATGGTCCGTGTATTCTAGATCGTCACCCTCCACCCTTTACGGTCCTCCCAATCACAGTCTCGACTCCTATTGTCGTCCCCGGTCGGGTACGCCAGGCCTCCCGTAACGCACGTCTGGGCACACAAATTAACGGTCCAAACGAAACTTCACTTGTACCCTCAAAAGTTCTCACCCTCCCCCTGTAACCGATGACTACAAAGTATGAGACCTCTTTCTCCATCGTACCGTTCCTAAAACGAACGCACACGATGAAAAGCTTCGGTCCCAAGAACAGGTCCACCAAAACACAGGTCTTCTCGCGACGATTGACTCCAATCCGACAGAGGAGCGTCCTAACCTTGACTAACATTCTGGGGTTTCACCCGCTCCGGAGACTCACGACAAAAGGTTTCTGGTGTGTGAAGGACCCCAAGAGGACGAGGCAGAAGACGGTAGGACAAAGAGTGTCTACTCTACCCCCTGTCGAATCTTGGTACCACAGAGTATCTTCAGAACCGGACTATCCTCTCAGTTCTCAAAACACTTCTACGGGTGACCCGAAAATATGATAGACGTACGATCAGCTACGAACATTTCGTTTATATAAAGTTTGTAAACACACACATAGACAGACTTATTTCTGCTGTAAAGGTGGGTTGAACCTCTACAAAAGAAGGTACCAAACAAGGGACGATTTTCAAATTTCAAAATTATAATGTCGAGTAAAAAGAGAAACCAGACTGTGCAATCTGAGTAAAAAAGGACAATCAAGGGGTGGGGGGGCGGAAATAAATACATTCGGGTTTTTCGAATCACATCTTATATCTGAAAAGACCCTTAGAGTCGACTTACCAAAGTCAACGAACCGAGAATTTATTTAGAATGACAACACAAAGGAGTAAAACCGACATACACAAGTGGAGTACATCTCTTAAAAGATCACCTTTTGAAAACCTGTTTTATAATAATAAGGAGATTGTAAAGTAATTTAAAATAAATCAGATACACGAAAATAACAAAGACTTCGGTAAGAGAGCAAGAGTTTATGCTAGTGTCACGAAATTTTGAAGTCGTATTCAAATTTCTTACTAAAGCCGGAGCCGGTAAGACCATCAAACGGAAAGTTAGAACCGTTCCTCCGATCTTAATAGATCACGGTTTGCGTATCAAGAGAGTTCACGATTGCCTATAAATAAACTGAAAGTGTAAATCCCTTTAGTAGAAATTTTGCACAAATAATTCCTACTATTAAATTGATTCCCCGTGTCGTCAACTGTGATGTCCAAAACCTTATACGAAGCACTCAAAAGTCTAGCTACTAAAGTTGACTTGTTAGTAAGGACTCGAGGATTGATATGTTCCGCAACCGGCACACACAGACAAAATTTCGTCTGCACAGACAACCTTAGCCTGGGAGAGTTCACGACTGACTCCTGAGAAGTGGGTTCTCGACGTCAAAATCCAAACACTCAGCGACGGAACACAACCACCAAGTCAGTTTGGGAACTTCTGTGGGTCGTGAGCTCATGAAAGTGTCGTGGGAGGGGAGGAATGAGGGTATTGGTGAATAGTAAAACTAATTAGAACTCTCTTGCGTTTATACTTTATGTTCATCTCTTCTCTTTATGCTAACTGAGCCCGTCGCAGAAAGATCCTTGAGCCTAACGGCCTAGCAGTCCTGTCGTGGGGGGTGAAGGGAGAGAAGAGAGAAAAGACGAGGCGAGTGTGTACGACAAATGTAGACGGAATAAATTGATAGTGGAGACATTTTTACCGTCACCCAAAGACAAAATTCTTTTCACATCACAAAAGTCAGTGGTGCACGTAAAGAAATCTCGACTAACGGTGGTTAAGTGAGTAAGATTTTATGGAAGTGTGTCGAGAGTACAACACCTTGTGAAATTACTACGGTCACGAAATTTGAACAGACGATAAGACCTTTTTGAATCCCCGGGACTCATTCTCTAAGTGTTAAACGGAATTAATTGACATAAATTATCTTTTCAGATGATTATGAGACGTGCATTGTTGTGATCGACTTTTAAAATTCCTTTCTAGGTATCAGACCTAGAATCTCGTCGGACAAAAACGAAGTTCAAGTCTTAGTTTTGACCAAGGAAATTAGACACACTGGTCCACAAGGGTAGAGGACCTAGAGTAGACGACGAGAGAGAGAGGTGGAGCGAGGTCGGTGTCCCGGGAAGGAAGGAAAGGTAGGCACACGATTCAAATAAGGACGGTATCCTGGAGCCTTACTGACCAGTCAGACGACCTTATAGGAAGGGTGGTGTAGAAGGGGACCCAACGAGTAAAACAGTAAGTCCAGTCGGACTCAAACTCTAGTCAATGAGAAGACCTAAGGTCAGTGTAAAGACAATGAAACAATGACAAAACACGATCTTCCACCTTAAGAGGACACATGAACGAATGGACAAATAAAAGACAGGAGCGGACCTTATATGTGAGGTTCTCCCATCCCGCAAAAACCTTATTAGTAACGAACTAGTAAAGACATGAGGAGTGATTCATAAAGTCTGAATGAACACTTCGCTTACTTCTTTCCAATACTTCCAGTTTTCGTTGTCCGGACCTATCTACTGAACGACCACGGACCACAATGAACCCAGTAAAAGAACCCGGTACCTTGAGACCTGAACCCCCCATTTTCCACGACGAATGACCATCCTCCCGACTCAAATCGCCATTAACGTAGGCTCAGGTCACAGTAGGGTTCCGGCCACGAACGGTTTCGCGAGGTCGGACAAAAAGTCCAGGAACGTCAAGTCACCGACAGTCTTGAGGGTCGTCTCGTAAGTGTCGGGACGGGCTCACGACTGTACACAGGTCCAGGAACCAAAGGACCGTCCACCACAACTAGCCAGGGGTCTAGACCCAAGTCCTCGTGTGGACCGAGGAACAGACGGTCATTGGAAGGACAACCCCAAGGAGTAACGACCTGCCCCGAAAACCCCTCTGACGGGCACCCGTTCCTTCCCACACAACGGACCCCAAACACGGTTCAATCGCGAGACTGTGGGTCACCTTCCCCTAGGGCATTCACCTGACCAGGATACCCCCGACATAAGAGGGCAGTTCGACCACGACGGGTGCCATTCGAGGACTGTGTATGAACACCAAAGGTCCGAATCGTTGGAGTTCCAGATGGTGGGCCAAGGAGGTGTCAAGGTCCCATCCTTAAGACTAAATAGAAGACAGGAAAGTTGTTATGGTAACGTAATTACATGGAAAGCTTAAAACACTCCTTGAAAATTAAATGAGAGCAAAGGACAGATGGAAATAACTCCTTTAAAAATGTTTTAACTGTGTCGTAAGAGGAACCCTTCTCACCTCTTAACTCTTCGGAATAATACTCTTTTGACTGTTTGCAATATCAACTGGGAACTTGTCACGCCCATAATCCTCACACTGTGGGGTGGGGCGGGAGGGGTGGGGACAACTTTCAAGGGTAGCTCGAAATGCCAAGTGGGGGACGTAGGTGTCAGATAGGTGTCAGACGTAGACACGTAAGTCGTTGATATGGAACATAGCAAACCATATACCGTCGTGTCATGAATTATTTTTTTTAAGGACATATTCACCTGGGCACGTCAAGTTTAGGTACAACAAACTCCCAGTCGACATAAAACAGAGCTCATACGTCTAGCCAAGTACCTGTCAATGAGTCACAGATGAAACGGTCTCCAAACTTGTCTGTCGCTCAAAGTAACGTATATTTTATGAAGTACATCACTTAGTTGGCTTTCAATTAAAACAGACTAAAACCTAGACAGCGGACTACCGTGTCGAAGTAGAACAGTGACACCCAAACTTGATAATTTCCATTTTGGTCTTGGTCTTGATAGAGTGCACGATATTGATCAAAAATTTATTCTGTCTGTTTTAATTTTTGTTTGTGAACCGAAACGTCGTAAGGTGCCACTAACCTTTCCAGTGACGGCATTTTGAGTTGTATTAAGAACTCGTTAATGAATTTATAGACTCAACCATAAGAATTTAATTACCATCTTAAAACTCATAAAATTACGAATCCCTCAGAACTCCGACGAAGTCCCGCCTAACTTGATCTAGCTCCACCATAAATCACCAAAGACGGGACCGAAGATAAGTTGAATTGTATCAAACTGAAATCATAAAAACCGATTACTTTCACATAGAAGATCCAATACCATCAGAATTCGAACTTACACCGAACTTATACTTTGATCTCTCTTCAAATTAATAACCGTCTAGTCACTGTCACTGTTTAACGAAAAGAAGGAAAGATCAATATGTACCCTTCGTCACCTATGGTTTTTATTGTACGAAATATTTTAGTTGTAGACACCTTTATACCCATAACGGGTCACACCTGGTAGTTCACGACAAACATACGTACTGAACTTCTGTCTGTCGAAAGTAAGACACCCATTCATTTTGACGGCAATCGAACGATGTGCACGCCCTAGGACTAAAACGTTTTTACTGAGATACATACATTCGACAGAGAAATTAATATATTCGAATACTAGGTATTATATATAAAATGCAAAATGTCCGCAAGCTTCACCATCGTTACATTTACAGACGAGACTCTGTCCCAATCCGAGGAGGGCAGGTCGCCTACGCCACGTCAGTCAGCAATGCTTCTAACTACGCGGAGACACAAATAACGATGTCTTCCTACAAAGGATATACCGAGACGGAAGAGGACAAAAAAGAATTTGGGACAGAAACGAAAAGAAGGAGAAAGTGGGGGTAAAGGAGACCACGGGTTGAGGGAAGGGTCAACATAGAAAGACGAAACACGACACCACCAAACTCAGAGTCCGTCAGACATAAGTGCACCCCAGCATCTACCAGGGACCGAAACCCGAGGGGGATTTTTAATTTACCAGGATTCCCGAAGGAGGGTCTCCTTTTTCGTGTCTGGAGAAAGGATCCCGAGTAAAGTAAACGGGTCGCCGGGACCAACCACAATAAAAAAACCAGCCCTAGGGAAAGGAAACCCTCCTATTACCCAGGTGCACCAACTACCGGGGCGGCGTAATATACCTCGCACTTTCTACCTCGCACTTTCCCCGTCTACACATTTCTCTGCCCGCCTACACTCTCGTCCTCCACAGTAGGAGCCCCCACCACCGCACCCACAGGCACCACTGGACGCTGGGCCCGGAAAAGCCCCCACTCCAGACTGCCACGCCCAGCCCCGCTTCACCTGTACCGTGCACTGACCACTGACACACCGCGGTCCTTCTCCTCTGAGCCGAAACCCCAACCCTCCCCGCCCAAGGAAACCATCGCGGTAGACAGTAGAACTTGCGTTTAAGGATTCGTGTGAACTTTCCCGCAAAATCTTTCATTACAAATCTTTTTCTTCTCGCTCCAGACCCTCCAGACGACCAGCTCGAGGTCTCAGACGGACCGAAGGGAGAGGGGGCTGTACCTCTGTCAGATCTGACCCTTGCCACCAGTCTCCCTAAACCCCGGGTCCTGTCTCTAGACTCTTTCGTGGTCGAGCAAGACTTGAGGCCCCGGTTTAAAATGATAAAACACTTTATGAATTTTTTTACACACCCCGAAAGGACCACCAGGGCACCAATTCTCAGGAGTGAGGGTTACGTCCCCCGGACCCAAGCTAGGGGACCGGTCCCTTGATCTCGGACGTACGGAGCCGTTTCTCCGTTCAAACGTACGATGTTAATTCTGGGTCCCGTCGGTTTAAATTTTTTTTCACGTTTACTCTAGTAGTCAAAGAATCAAACTTGTTGAGACCCTCTCTCCGGGGTTCACCCGGACAACCGACCACAATGAATCCAAAAATCCTTCTTCTTTTCATCAAAAGGAGAACTAAAATAACATTATGCCCGATATCATAAAAACCGATCACTTTCACACGAAGATAAAACGCCGTCGTGTCATCTCACATTGCATCTACCCATGGTCTGTGTGCGTTCAGTGATCCTCCTCCTAAACACTTGAACCGTGTTTTAAACTCTTACTGGTTCAATCTATCCGAAGCTTTCGAGTCCGTCCTCTCAACCATAAAAGACCCCGTCTATCACCTAGGCAATATTTAAGAAACACTGCCATTAACCCCCTCCACTAGACTATTTTACGAAAAAATCTTTCGACCCGGACCACCTGATCCTCTCCAACCAACTTTCCCTCTCAATTTTTTCTACTCAACAATGGCCAACTGTGACTATATTTTGTCGACAAAGATTAGAGTAAAATGAGGGTCTGTGTGTACTGTATGAAAAGGACCCCGGAGTCGCGGGGGCGGGGGGGCGGGGCCCCCTCTCTTACCGTACGATCTACCTCACACGAAAGTCGTGACCGCCAATAACGGGACGGGAAGTTGAGTGTTTTCGTGTGCACACACTCGCTCACTCTCGCTGCGCTTGTAATCGTGTCCAGCAGAACTTAGACTAGAGTAAAACGAGTACACACAATATGTCAACCTTATTGATTTAAACAAGAATATTTAAATCAAAATGTCGATTAGTGATTTGAACCACACGTGAATGTACGGTCCACAAGACAAAGATTCATTTTTCATGGAGTAAATTAAGTAAGTAGTTGAAGACTTCATCTACCAGAGTAAAGGGAGCAAAATCTTCCCTCTTTCGACTTCGTGATGTACCTATTCGTCGAGCGGTCTCCAACACACCAACACCTAAACTTACGACTGTCCGGTCGACGTCTCGGACACCTGAATAAACCGAAGAATGAGACGCTAGTGTCACAGGGTAGTCTGTCAATATCGCGATTATACCCTTGGGACCACCCATTGGACTTGAGGACCGAGAATCTCCTGTCGACCTTTGATTGTAGTCAAACGATCTTTCCCCTCTGTTTGTACTTAAAACCTTTTACCGGCGTTTTTGACCTCGAGGGTTATCTAGTCTCTGTTCTTCTCGATCAAATCGTTGTCTAGGTTTGTGTATCCTCTTGACTTACATATTGGACTTTAAACCTATATTAATTCGATACATAGAGGATCCTTGTCATAATCTGTAGAGGAAACATAACACAATGTCTCTAATACCTAATTAATTTTCATTTTTCTGTTATCTTGTAACCGCCCCCCTTGGATCATTTTATCTTTATATTAGACTTCCTCCATCCTTAAAGAGAATTATTTACTATTCTTTTTGTCACGTCCTCGTTTTACCGTTTCAGAGATTCTTGTCCGTTAAGTGTTTTCTTCTTTAGGTCTACCAGTTAAGTCGAAGTAATCATTCGGTCCGTATTTACGTTTAGTTTCGTTATTACTGTAGATCAAAAGGAAGTCAGTGTAACCGTCTTTAAATTTACCAACTTAGTGCCTTACGACCGTCCCTCGGATCTTTGCCCGTGTAAGCATATACTGATATCCTTCTACCAACAGAGATTGGGAATATCCTTCTATTAACAACTACACTCAAAATATCACGGGTATCCCGTCAAAAACATGAATGTTTGTTTATAATTTTGGAGTTGAAACCAGATTTATTATAATGTAATAAAAACTAATTTTTTTAGGACATAATGAAGAAGGAATCCGGTCACTATAACAATGTATATATTTAGATCGTCTCAAATCGTTAGTAAAAATACCCCAGTCACTTGTTGGTAAAACAAGGTAAATGTTGGATCAACTTAGTAAAAGTAGTGTAAAATGTTACTAAATACGTAAAATATGTAAACTAAAGACAAATTTCATGTAGTCTATTAGACTAGACTGCTATTTTCAAATTCCTAATTGTTATTAAGAATATTTAAATTATCAAATTTACATCTTTATACTATTCGGACTTTAATAGAATCGACAAGAGTATAACAGTGTCAAGACTTAGTCAACGAATCAAATATTGGAGACTTAATCAACATTGTAACTTGTAGTGTTCATATATTTTCATGACTTATACAAGTGTAAGGAGGATTGTCGAAATTATAATTATGGTACTAAAAGTAAATTAATTAGAAAGACCTCCAACTTTTAATACATAGGTGAAGTACTTCCGATAATGTCGGGGAAAGTAGTTCCATCGTCTGGGTGACAATTCACTCCAATGAGTGGTGGTTTCGGACCAAGACTGACCGAAGAATGTCCACTGGACCCCCATCCTCTCTCACACTTTAAGTAAACGTCAACGACCAGTACACTGAAGCAAACGAGATTCGTCTGGCTGAGGATTGAATTCCAACGTGAATTACTAAGGACACACGTAAGTGTCTTTAGATGTTGTCGTTAGGTCGACTAGTGATCTAACTGAAAGTACAGAGAATTGTACACTTTTATGGTAAAGAAGAACACGAAACATAGAAAGTAAAAGTTTTTACTATATTAAGACAATCTATGTATTCTACTATGGACCACTATGGACCAACGGAAGATCCACATTGAGTATAAAAATAGAGTCTCAGAGAGGACTATCAGATCTTAATAGACAACGTGAATTTTTGAATCTAAGGACATTGCAGAAAACATGTATCTGAAAACATGTTTTTTTTTAAGGAGCATCGTAACTTTTAACATCACTTATACGACTTTGTCGGATTGGTACCCTATCAAGTCATGTAACATCATATAAGACTAAATGAACCGATTTAGTATTGTATATATATATTTAAAAAAAAATTTTTGTCGATTGTGAATTATGAGTAAATAACTAAACATTGTTTATAAACTTACTTAGTCAGTGGTTTTGTCTGTTTTTGGGGAAAAGAGTGCCTCGAATGTAAGATCACCTCGTCCTCCGTGTGTTCTCTCTGTCACCGATTCACCCTATAATTCTGACACTACCTACGACATCTTTTCTGCCCCCTTTCCGCCCTCACGGCCCCCCGGAACCCTCATACACAAGTCCTTATAAGTCGTCCCACCCACAACGACTCTTTCACTGTAAACTCGTTTCTGAACTTTGTTTCGTCGCTTAGTGTACCGAGGCCCCAACCCCCCGCCGGTCACGACCCCCCCCCCACGACAGTTCCGATCTCCCTCCCTCCCAGACTCCCCCGTCCTCGGTCTCATCTTTAGAGAAAACCTCACAAGTATCTTTCTCCTCGCCTTTCCACTCCGTCCTCCGTCTCCGCTCTCGACGCGTCCCCCAAGAGAAAAACCACTTCCTTGTGCGCTTTGGCATGTGCAGCTTTCTGTGCTATGTTGTCTTCCCCCGCACAAGGCGCTCCCCCGCCGGACCGGCCTCGTGCAGCCTCTCCCGATCGCCGGGCCGACCGTCCGGGACTCGTTCCACGACTCTTCCGGGCAGCCGGCGCACGACCCGGGGTACCGGCGGCCCTCTCCGTGCCGGCGGCCGTCTCCGTGCCGGCGGCCGCCTCCGTGCCGACGGCCGCCTCCGTGCCGGCGGTCCGGCCCGTCGGAGTCGCTCCAGCCCAACGCTCGAGCCGGCCCGAGCCGGCGCCCGCGGCTCCCGCCGTCCGCTCCGGGCCGTCCGGGCCACGCGCCGGACTAGCCCGCCTGAGACCACTCGCGCCGGCCCGCGCGTCCCAGACGTCCTGGGCCGCGCCGGACCGGCTGCCGCGCACCGGCCCCGACCGCCCGCGCCCGCTCGCGACGGCCTGCCCGCGGGACCGCGCGTCCCAGCCCTCCTGGGCCGCGCCGGGCCCGACGTCTCGCACCGACTCAGACTGCCCGAGCCCGCTCGCACCGGACCGCCCACGGGACCGCGCGTCCCAGCCCTCCTGGAGCGCCCCGGACCGGCCATCGCGCACCGGCCCAGACCGCCCAGGCCCACTCGCGCCGGACCAGACCGCCCGGGCCCGCTCGCGCCGGACCTCCCGAGCCGGACCTCTCGCGACAGACCTCCCGGGTCGCGCACCAGACCGCCTGGGCCGCACCAGACCGCCGGGACCGGACCTCTGGCGCCAGCCCACCTGGGCGGTTACGGACCGCCCGAGCCGTTCACGCCAAACCAGACCGCCCGGGTCCGCTCGCGCCGAGCCAGACCCCCCAAGCCGGACCTCCGACGCCAGCCTGTCCAGACCGTCCGGGCCCTGCGCGCCGGACCAGACCTCCTGGGCCGGACCTCTCGCGCCGGACCTCCTGGGCCGCACCAGATCAGACCACCCCAGAGCGGTCACGACAGACCAGACCACCCGGGCCCGCTCGAGCCGGACCAGACCGCCTGGGCCGGACCTCTCGCGCCGGACCTCCTGGGCCGCGCCGGACCGCCCGGGACCGCTCGCGCCGGACCGCCCGGGCCCCGCGTCCCAGACTTCCTGGGCCGCGCCGGACCGGACCTCTCGAGCCGGACCAGACCGCCTGGGCCGGACCTCTCGCGGCAGACCACCCGGACCGCGCGCACCGGAGCAAACCTCCTGGGCCGGACCTCTGACACCAGACCTCCCGGACCGCGCGTGCCGGACCGCGCCAGGCCTCCTGGGCCGCGCTAGACCGCCCGGGCCACTCGCGCTCGACCAGACCGCCCGGGTCGCGCGCGCCGGACCAGACCACCTGGACCGGACCTCTCGCACCAGACCTCCTGGGCCGCGCGCGCCAGACCGCCCGGACCGCGCCAGGCCGACCGGCTCGCGCGCCAGACCTCCTGGGTCGCGCCAGACCGCCTGGGCCGGACCTCTCGCGCCAGACCTCCTGGGCCGCGCCGGACCGCCCGGACCCGCCTGCGCCGGACCAGACCGCCCGGGACGGCCCTCTGGCGCCAGACCGGCCGTGCCGCGCGCGTTGGGCCAGACCTCCTGGGCCGGACCTCTCGCGCCGGACCTCCTGGGCCGCGCCAGACCAGACGACCCCGGGGCGGTCACACCAGACCAGACCGCGCGGGCCGGACCTCTCGCACCAGACCGCCCGGGCCGCGCGCCAGACCTCCTGGGCCGCGCTAGACCGCCCGGGCCGCTCGCACCGGGTCGGGTAAACCGCGGCAGGAGCCCTCGACCGGCACCCGGACCGCACGACCGGCGGCGGGGCGTCAGGAGCGGGCCGGAAGCAGGCCCCTCCTGCCGGTCCGACCGGCCCCACGGCGCCCTCAGGCGGCCCCCCCGCGACGGCGCCATATGGCGCCGGAGAGCGGCTCACGGCCCCACCCGTCAGCCAGGACCGGTCATCCGCCTCCTCGCCCGCCGTCCGTCCGACCTGACCGCCCGCCCGCGCCACGGCTACCCCGGACTGCGACTCCCTGCGGCGACAGGGGTCGCGGCGCCGGCGCCTCGAGCCGGCCAGGCAGAGCCGAGCTCCGGTCCCGGGCAGACCAGACGCGCGTCCCGCTCGGGTCGTCAATACTCCGCGGGGGCCCTCGAGACCCGTGTCCCGGCCTACCCCGGCGGCGCAGCCCCCCCCTGTCTCCGCGCCCCCCTCCCAGAAATTCCACCCCCCGAGGGGGGCGGGGGACGGTGCCGGGCCTTCGCGGGGGAAGACCGCCGACGTGTGCGGCGGAGGACGGCCGGCTCGGGCGGGGCGGTGGAGGACGCGGGGCTCAGAGGACCTCGCGCCGCGACGTCCCCGAGCCCTCCGGGGCGGGGCAGTGGTCGAAGGGACCGGTGCGGGTGTCACCCGCCTCGGCGCCCCGCGACAGGCACCAGGGCCTCGGCGGAGGTGTCCGGAGACTCCGACAACCCAGACCTCTCCTTTTCTTTCTAAAAAGTCTCGCTAGAGGACCTCAAAATCCGCGCCTTCTTGCTAGGACCGTTTGGAAACGGCGAATCTGTCCGTTCCGTCTCTTGGCGACATGACAATTCAGACCACGATACCCCGGACTTTCGGTAATAATAGAGGAGAGGTAACCGCAGAATTTTAAAAATGGGGAAGGGGAGAAAAAAAAAGGAAAAGGGGGACGAATTTCTAGAGGCCACATCCATAGTTTCATCTGGTCAACATTAGGACTCCAGTACTGTGAGTGAGTAGTAATCAGACACTTGATTAGAAAAAACAGGTAAAACAAAAAATTTAATCAACAAAACCTATTACGTTACTTTGGGAAGAGAGTGTTTTAGATCCTGGAACTGTTATTGGTGAGAGAGAGGTACGAGGACAGAGAGAAGTGACCTCCACTAGTAAACGGGTGTAGGACATATGGTTGTAAAGGAAAGAAAGGAGAGAGTGAGATCAGTCTCAGACAGGCCGACACACACCACAAAAATTGAATTATTTTTCACATATAGAATGTTACACATCAAAACCCCCTCGAATTCACCATTGTCGTATAACGATTTTTTGTCGACATAACAACAGAAAGGGACTAAATAAGGAGACTAAGGATACAACATCATAACACATCCAGATCGTCCCAATTAAATAGGTGAGAATAAAACTACCCGTAAACTCAACAAAGGTCCAAAAGTGATCACACTTCTTGTGCTCTATAAGAAAGTGTACAGAACAATATATATATAAATAAACACCGAAAGCAAATACATAAATGGATTCTCAACTGTTCGATTCCTTATCCCATACACTTACAAGTCACCATCCTGAGTCACGGTACGGTTGAATACATGACCAATTTGGTCAAGTATGAAGGAGGACGTTGTGTCCTCTCGAGACCCGACAGAGAGGAGGCTGTAAACCACGAATTAAAAACAGGTAGATTACCGACCCGAACCATACGGTACACCAGAACTAGTGGTCACTACAACTTGTAGAGAAACATAATACTTCTACAAAAAGAAGACAGACTAGTATAGAACGGGTGAAGTATAATTCAATAGATAGTGTACACTAGTCAAGAAAGGGAGATCTTCGAAATCTTAAAAGAGAAACGGAAACTTTAACTTTAGCGGTATGATACTGAACCAGACCCAAAAGGGGAAAAAGGAGAGTCGCAAAAGAGAGTCTCCAGTAAGCAAAGGAAAAGAAAGGATTTTAATATTTTTTACTAAAACAAAAACACACTCACATATATAAGAACTACGATCAAGAAACGGTCGAGTTACATAGTGGTTTAAATATTAAACAAAGACAAAAGGAGTTCCATGAAAAACTACTCACATTTGAAAATTTGAATTATTTTTCAGTTCAAATTTTTAAAAAACCCATCAATAACGAAAACTCTGAAGTTATAAAACGACGTAATCCTAAATTTTCTATTGATACATATATAAAATAATTCTCTTAAACCAAAGAGTACAAATATAGAAAATTAGGGAAATCTCAAATAAAAACATATGTCACCAAATTCAGCCCTAAGTCAATAGAAAACGGTCATGGCTAACGATAAAACAAAGGTCAAAATAGATGACTTGTCAGAGAGACGAGTGGCTGAACTATGGAACATATAGTTTCAAACTGAGTTCTTAGGTCCACAGACACGAGAGACAAGACCACAGAACTAGAGACAAGGTCAGACAGACAATTATTACAGAGTCCGTTTGACTCTTCACTAGTGGGATAAACACCTGACAAGATTTTTAAAAAACAAAAATGTCACACATACATACTTCAATATTTTTCCTAAATTAGTCGTCTTGATATATAAGACTAAATACAAAAACTTCTAGTCTGACCACGTTCTACCCACCCTTTCCCTCCTACCACTCCCTGCTCTGTCCTCAACCTCCGTTCCCCGGGGTAATTCTCCGACATCGGTCTCGTGCCCTCGGTCACCAATGTCAGCAGCATCTCTACCTCTCTGTACCTGCCTAAACTCTTCTTCCAGTTTCACGACCTTGAACGGGTACAACTGTCTACTCTCTTTCTATCCTGAATCACGGTAAAACAAACCCCGAACTTGTTGTCCTCCACCCCGCTCCTACCGTAAGGACTCTGTCTCTTAAGAACCCTTTCCCGTGAAACATTCGAATATTCGAAAAGTCTACTTAATATCACGGCAAAAATCAAACGAGCATGAACCTTTATCGAAAACCAATACTTACAGAACATCGAACAAGTACGAGAAAAGAGAGGCTTATCCACTGAGAGAAAACTTTTGGCGTTCGTCTAGAGAAGACCTTAAGTTGTGTTGTCACTTGACATTCGTCGTCTTAGTGTTTTAAGTCTCATCGTAGTGTAAGAATACACCCTTTTGGAACCACTCAGGTACCTCTCAGTGAAGTATTAGAAAGAAAATTTTTGTAAACAGGGATCCCGCAAAAACGGCAGGACCATAAGATTCTGTTCATTCACTCATTTTACTTTTTGAGTTCGCTTGTCTATTTGTCTTTGGGGTTGGTTTACTGGTAGTAGTAATTTTTGGTTATTCATTTGTTTAGGATTCGGATATCAATGTTACAAATTCACTTTGAACTGGGTGTAGGACACATGTTGCGTTACATTTCTAATCACACAAATTTGAGTTTCGAGACAAATTACAAATACAACGACCGTATTAAAAAAAAAAGAAAGACGTAAAAGAAAACTATCAAAAGTCCCGTCGCACAAACGAAGAATGTCACACACAAAAAAAAACAAACAAACAAACAAAAAGAGTAAATGTAATTTAACCTGTCTGACTGTGGATAGTTCTTCTTTGGAACCGGTCACCCATTACCCCACGGGTTGAAAGCCCCATAATGATCATAACTTTACCTTGTATTAACAAATTTCGTACTGTAAACAGAAGTGAGAGACATATAACATACACTATAAAATCAAAATTAGGAATGAGAAATCTTTCCCTGAGGGTCGTTTGCTAACGATCGAAAATCCTTTTTGCTGAACACATGTACAAGACACTCACAGGATATTAGTCTCATTCTTAGGTTCACAAATCTTTTTAGTCTATCTCACTGCGAGTACACCGATGGTCTAACGAAATTTTATAGTAAAAATCTTAAACCACGACACTGACAACGTAAAATTTTGGGTAGGACAGTGAGTCATAACAATTAAAACCTGGTCTAACAGGCAACGTGAGAACAGGTACAACTTTGAAACCCTTTAAAACGTCACCATACTTTAGACCTCCAGACTCAATGTCTCATTCGACAGCAAACTTAAAATTGATTGAAAAGAACTCCTTAAGACACAAGTATGATGTTCTTGGTCTTAAACGTCTCGAGGAATCTGAACGAGTCCCTCACATCCCCATTCAAGGGCGACCCAGAATGGTTGGTCGGTGTGGCACCAGTAGCGACCAGGGGCAGACAATCTTCCCCGGGGGGCGAGGTCACACCCCCGCAAATTCCTTCCGGCCACATACTCGAACCAGTCCAGGTCTACCCGGAGGAGGCAGCCGAAGGTCCTTCGTACTCCAGTGTAAAAGACCGAAACCAAAACAACCGCAAACCAAGCCTCGTGTAAACCTCAAACTCTCCCCTTCCAGACGTCCCTAATGAAGGGTACTCGAATGACATGAACGTATCGACCCCGGCCTCTTGTCAAAACCTAGTCAATCTCGGTTTAAGGTAGTACTAAAATACTTCGAAAACAGAGTCTTCAAAACTCAAACCCTTGAAGAGTGAGCCGACTGGAACAATTGATTTTGTCAACACACAATGATGAGAGGGGGGCGGTGTGTGGGTGACGACGATCAAATTTTAAAAAGCAATCGGAAGTGCCAAAGATTGAAATCTTTTCCTCGTGAAATGTTATGCACCACACGATTGAATAAAAATGAAGAAAATTTTTATCCCTTGAGGGCTCAAACATTGACGTTGTCTAACACAAGTAATGAAGCTCACCTCCTGATGACGTCGGACGTTCTTCCTATATAAATTTCGTTTATTTCTCCATTGTTCCCGGGAAGTCCCAATGTACAAACACTTCATGTAAGACCCTGGAAGTCACAAACTTCATGTCTGTGTATGGAAAACTCCATCTTTAGACAAAAACCAAAAGTTTGAGGCAAACTCGTCTCTCTGGTATACTAAACCCGAAAGGACTATCGAGTCTACCATTTCTTAGACGGATGTCACGTCCTCTAGACCCAAGTTAGGGACCCAACCCTTCTTGAAGACCTCTTCCTTTGCCGTTGGGTGAGATCAATAAGAACGGACTTCTTAGGGTACCTGTCTCCTCGGACCGTCCGATGTCAGGTACCCCAGTGTTTCTCAGTCTACATTGACTCGTCGACTGCGTGTGTGTGTGACGCACTAAAGGAACTATTGAACAGGACCTACCAAGAATGAAAATCCTGTCCCACAAAATTTGTATGTCCTGTCTGACCTTTACCTTACCGAGTGAGTACATCTCGTTCACTAAAGGACCAAAGACTACGGTACGTAGAGTTCTTGATTCAGAGTTCGACTGAAACCCCAAATCTAGTGGTGCGACGGACGTCTCTGGTAGAGGAACCGGACCCTCACCGAAGATTTACGTAGAACCTAGGTCCAGTCCACACGGACCGGGAATGTAAACAAGGGTCGAGTGGAGTCTCCGGTCTACTGACAGTGATGAAGGGGACAAAGAGACCATAGACCGTGCACAAGGACCACTAGCTACTTCGTGGTAGGAGAGATTGGATGGCGAAGACTGAAAGGGACCGTCACCTCCCCCGTCTCCCGGGAAAGGAGACGTCAAGAGGGTAGGGTGGTGGGGCCCTAAAGTTCCACCGAAAGGAAACAAGTGGCTCCGTTATCAGAAGGACCCAACTCTTAAGAGAAAAAAGATATAAGCAAAAGATAAGGCATCTCAACTCAAGTCTCTGGGAGAATCCTCGATCCTTGACCCTCACTAGTCACTACCCTGATTAGCCAGTAAATGGACTACCGGATTATGCAACAGTAAATTCTTCCCGTTTTTCTCTGCAAACATAGAAAAAAAATTTTTCGGTACAATTCAATTGTTTATGACTCGATAGTGGCTAAGAAGTCTACGCCGGCAGAGATTTTCTTTTCGATCAGCCCTACGACGGAACACACATTCCTCGCAAGTTACCCTTCCTTCTTTTATATTACTTTATTGTGATCCTCCTCTACCACAGTCTAAATTTGAAACGTAAATTTTTGAATCCAATCTGAGAAACGGTCATAAAGCAATCGTCGTCCATTTCGTAGGAACTTGGTCACACTTCACGGAAGACGAAAGGGCTCTCTGGGGTCCGGGGTACCTCCAAGAACGCCTGAGACTGAGAGGTTCGCTATCAATAGTGGGGGTAAAAAGGACAAAATTGGCTCAGAGACAAAATGGAACGAAACGACTTGACTGTCAACAGAGGGTGGTGGATTTCTCATTAATGAAGGGGTTTCTTTCTTTGCCACCGAAAAAAAACCAAAGGAAACACAAAAATCCAGTTCTTCAGTGTCTGATGTAGGAGACAAACACGTCGGAGTTTGGATCCTAACAAAAAAATGTAAAAATATCCTAACAATTTTTTTTCGGCTCTTCTTATGTATCGTCTCTGGATGCAGTGAGTGTTTCGGCTTGTACAAATGTCCTGCTCCCACGACTGGGACCTGGACTCAGCAAAACGCCCCACCTTTCCCCCTCTAATCTCGGATACAAAAAGAGTTTTCACTACAAATTGAAGAGAATCTTCGACTAGCTTTCTACGTCCCCCTTACAACTAAACGAGGGTCACTGGAAAAGAAACCCGGACCAACCGCCGTCCCGAAAATAGACAACTCAAAAGGAGAGACCTCCCCGAGTCGCAGTCCTTACAGTAATGTAAAACTTTTGCGACAACGCAAGTCCCCCAGGTATCTGACTTCCACACCTCCCGTAGACGAGACGGAATCCATACCTGTTCATCTATTCTTGTGTTCTCGGACTACGAAAGGACCGCCGAGTCAACCATTTCTCAGAAGAACGTTGCACCCTCTGGGTCCAAACTAGGGACCCATCCCTTCTAGGAGACCTCTTCCCTTACCGTTGGGTGAGGTCATAGGAACGGACCTCTTAGGGTACCCGTCTCCTCGGACCCTCCAAGTCGAGTACGTCAGGTACCTCAACGTCTCTCAGCCTATGCTGGCTCGCGGACTGTGTGTGTTCTCGGACTACCGACGTCGACCTCGTAACCAGAGTGGGGGACGTTCAGTATCCTTTCGCAAAAGGGAGAAGAGACAGAAGTCATCCTAAGCTAACGCAGCATATCCGATATCATATTGAAGTTCCTAATATAATTTACATCTTTGTGAGTAATAAGGAGAAATTCTTTTTTGTTTGGATCCGAACCAAATCACCGGCACACCAGAACTAGAGGTGGGCAATAATCACAGAGGAGTAACGAAGACAACCAAACCGAAGTAGCCTAAATCTCACCTCACTACCCGTCTCTCGTACCCCGCCCCTACCCGAGGTCTTTCACGGCAGATTTGGGTGGGCTCAGTACGAAACGAATCACCTAGGGCCACCTCAGGAGAATCTAGCATTAAAGAAATGTTCTAACACCTGTGCGTGGGGGATGGTAAGGTGGGGATCCCTTGTGTCTTTTGCGTGAGGACCGTTCACGTACCAGGATCGCCGCAACGTATTTATACCAATTACATGTCTGCGTGTGGCAATTGTTCCCACTGAGTCACACGACACACACCTCGACCGTCTCTGGGGGAAACGGCCGGCGGCGTAAGGGCCCCGACTACTTACAGAGGTAACGAGCCGAGTCGCCTCGTCCTTCACCCTCCTGAGAGGGGTCCTCGGAACGAACAAAAAGGCTGCGAGCGAGGTTAAGACCCCCCGCGACGCAGCCCGCACAGAGGACAAGGAAGGACCTCAGCTCTGTGTCGGTCGTCAACGAACACCGGAACTCGGCCCCGCTCCCCCCAACCCCCCCAGACGTCCGGACCGAGTGCCTCTAGGGAGATCGGAACCCCACTGTGTCTCGATCAAATTCCGTCCACCGGGGGGAGGGGCGGACGACCCACGACAGGACGAGTGAGAGAAGTAGAGCATCGACTTTTCAACGAAGAACAGAGGACAGAGTAGTCAGTCGGGTTAAGGTAGGGGGAGGAGACTCAATTGTGTAAGGACAACTGACATAATGAGACGATCCCCGACGTTCGAAACTTAAACGTCCTAGTTCCCGACGCAATGAAGGTGACCTCGAAACAGTGCCAGACGTCAGTAGGACGAGAACGAGAAGCTACCGGAAAACCGTCCTGCACCACGGCACGCACCCAAGACGGAGGACGGGAGCCGGGCGAGACACGGACACGGACGGGAGGAACGACCGTAGATCGACAGCCCAGTCACAGTGTCCGTCACCATCGAAACGAGATTCCCAGACCAACTGTACTCAAACCCAGGGGGAGGGGGTGGAGGCGGCTCCCCCACGCTCAGGAACCCAAATTAGGTCATCGAGAGAGACTTCAGAGACGTTTGTCTTGTCCCCTTCTCCCAATCACCCAGTCTCGTAAGGACGTCCCAACTATCGTAGAAAGGCTCTTTGTAAATTTTCGATTTGTAATTGTACTTCGTCAATTGGAAACATTTACTTGGACGGACACTTATCGAAGTGAAAAGGTTTGCTTGTCAAATTCCTTTTAATGGGTGACCTTTACTACTTTGTCTGATAGCTAGGAAACTTTACTAAACGTCTTTTGTACTCAAAAATCTTATAAAGAACCGATTCCGTTAATTTTGCTACACCATATAATGAAACGTCGACTCTAAACCCCCGACAAAGTGTATTTGAACCACTGGTCCGTAAATGAGTCCCCGTGTGGACACCCGAACCGACGAAACGGAAGTCTGAAACCACCTCGAACCTTTCGTGTCCCAGAACGGGCGACATTACCCAAAGTACACATTGGAGGGGGGTCTGGGGAAAAAGGAGGGGAGGCGGTCAAAATAGCTCCACATTAAGTGTTCATTTTAACGTATATAAACTTCACATGTTACGTCACCAAACCAAATCAGGAACTAAAAAATTTTTGTCTTCCGGTAAGTAAATATCTCTACTCTCTTATGCACACTCGACCTTGGGTCACCCCGCAGGGACGACTAAGTCTACCCTTTCTTAGATGGACGGTTTCGTCTTCCGGACCCAAGTCAGGGACCCAGTCCTTCTAGGGAATCTCTTCCCGTACCGTCGGGTGAGGTCCTAAGAAAAGGACCTCTTGGGACACCGTCTCCTCGGACCACTCGATGTCAGGGACCCCACCGTTTCTCAGTCTCCACTGACTTGTTGAGTGTGTGTGAGTTTCGCACCCGGCCTACGGGTCTCCTCCTTGAAGTCCGAGGCTCGGTACAGGATTCGGAACGAACCCCGGCGTCGTCACTGTATCGGGGGCAGGAGTCCTCGAGTGAGCGTGCAATCGTCCACCTCCACAGGCCACTGTCTGTGGTCACGTTACTTCCTTTTCCCACCCCCTCCGTGTCTCTCTCGCCCTCTACAACTTTTCCGGTGCGGTTCGTCCACTGCGAGGGGGGCCCCGGACTCGTTCCACTCTCCCCTACGGTCCTTGATAAGGTCCGTCTCCGTCGCAGTGAAAAGACCCCACTTCACGGGGAGCTCCGGTTACACTGACGCACCTCACCAGGGGTCCCAACCTCTGTTACCTCTTCGACCCTAACGTGGGAGTAACGCTACCCTTCGCCGGGGACCACCTAAAACTCGTCTCACTACACTGAGCTCCCTTAAAACAAATTAAAAAATTTTGAAGAAAAAAAAATTCAAAAAGGAAATATTCGAAAAATAAAATATAACTCCTTATCGACTAATTGTAGTGACACTACCAAAGTCCAACTTATCCCTTCCCTGAGTCGGTATATATGTGCCCATGGGTAAGAGGGGGTTTGAGGGGAGGGTAGGTCCACCGGTGTCCTGTAACTCGACTCAAGCGACACGACATGTCGTCCAGGAACAACCAGGTAAATTTTAAGTCGTCCCACATGCACAGCTAGAGTTTGAGGGATTGGGTGGGAGGGAGGCAGGAAGAAGGGCCGTTGGGGATTCAAGTAGCAGAATTCAGACACTCAGACAAAAGATTCAGTTGAGTCGACGTAGCACAGAAAAATCTAAGGCGTGTAGTCCGTACAGTATCTTATAAAGAGGAGACAGACTGAACTGAAGTGAGCCATACACTGTTAGAGAACACTGAGCCACCTTAACAATTTCCCAACTAGACCACCAACATCTTTATAACCGAGTCTCAACCCATGTACCTTCGACCTTGGATCTCCCGGGGAATTTTCTCTAATAACGTCCGTCCTCTCCTGAACGACGGTCCCACTACACTCCACCAACGATTCCCTCCCATCCCTGTCCCTCGGTACTCCCCCGTAGGACCACCTTTGCCTGGCCCACCGTCCCTCCCTTCCCCGTCCGTCCTCTACGAGTGCCCTCGTCGGTCTCGGGACGTCCGGAACTAATACACCAGGAGCCCCCGGAGTGACCTTTGGGACTCCGTACCTCGGGCCACAGTACACCGTCTCCAGTGTCCGAAACGGCACGGGGACGGGGGGAGGGGGGCGGGGTTGGGCTTCTGCACACACCTTCGGGGAGAAAGAGGGAAGAGAGAGGGTCCACGGTACAATGCGAAAGCTGTCTCCCGAGTTCTTCGTACTAAATTTGGGTGACTAGTTCTGGTCGCCACGAATGAACCACCTACTGAGACTGGGCCTATGTAGAGACAAGTAGTTACAGACGTCCCTGTATCCAGACACAGACTCCCGTAGTCCCCACCCTCACCCCCTTTCTAACGAAGCCTCCGAAGTCACGGAAACGGGGTCGTGGCATCCCAAGGGCACCGAGGATCTCCTTCCCCATGTAGGGAATCGGTGGTCGGTGCAGGGTACAGGGCCGAAGGGTCGGGGAGGACGCCTGGTCCCCGTCTCGGTCGTAAGGTTACGAAGCAGGAACGAAAGGTCGACGAACCGACCCGTCTCTCGAGTAGGGGAACAGGTGAAAGTCTCGCCCGGAACCGAACGGGTCCCAGAGCCCTACCCTAGGACGAGCAGGAACAAAGGTTTAAAGAAAATGGAATATAACCTCTGAAATTCTTTTAAACGTCAAAAAGGTTCTCGGGGACCTGGGTTCCAAACTCACACTAACGACACGGGCCGCGCACCAGACTACGCCACGGTGCACAATGGAGAAGGTCTACGCGAGGCCCGGAGTTCAGGCGCTCACGCACACACAGGGGGGCCGCGCCGGCGGACGGACCACTCTCCCCTGGCGCGCAAGCTGCACCCGGCCGGGGTCCTCCCCGACTTCGAACACTCGTTACTGTCCAGTCAGACACCAACCGTCCCCGTCAAGAGTCGTTCTCGGACCGAAAAGTCCCCTCGACGTTCTTATGGGGAAAAGTGGTCCCGAACTCTTTCCGGAACGGTTCACTGACGATGAAGTGTGTACGAATATTTGAATGACCAGTAACGAACTCAATGTATAAGAACCACTGAAAGATTAGTAAACAAAGAATCTCGTCCTTGTGCAAATAGCACTACGTCGGTCGTAGGTAGGTATACCCAAGGTAAAGTACTTAAGCGGTGATGGAATACCACACAAACTCACAGAAGGGACGAAGTAGCGGGGACTGTAGTCAAAATACAGGTATCAAAATAGAGAAGAAATTTTTTTTTTTTGTCAGGACCTCCCGTTCGCCGTCCTCCCGGTGAAACGGCAACAGGAAGACCCATGTCAAACGAAGGGTTGACCCCAGGCCACCCGGGGGATCGGGCGGCACCCGGGGGATCGAAGACCGTCCCCACCAAGTGAAAGAGAATTCCTCGGGACGACAACTGTGTACGAGAGGAAGACTGAACACAAACGGGGACCGAACCGTCTCTCGAACGACAGAGGCCACCCAGGGTGCACTGGTGCAGGACTTGAACCTCACTCCTAAAAATAGGTGAGACAAGGGCCTCGGGAAACCATCTGCAGAGTGACGTGGACGAGGGCAGACCTTGAGCACCACATAGTCGCACACGTTAATATCCGACGTGAGACAGGGGTCTTTTGTGACCGCACACTGGATTTAACTTCGTACGACCCTCTAAGGGTGTACACGCTCACACAGGCGGACGGTCCCGGCGGGTTTGGCTCACGACGTCCTACGGGTCCGTCGAGGAGATCGAGGGAGAGTCGAGACCTCCGGCTCCACAGACACCCCCCGTACCACCCCCCGAGGAGGACTCTGGGAACCAGAGTCGAACACCTGCCGACAGAGGAGGGGTACAGGGGAACACTAGAAGGAAGACACACAGACACAGGGCTCGGGGAGAGGAATATTCCTGTCGAGAGAACAGAGTCCCCGGGTGAGGTCGCTGGAGTAGAAGTAGGGGAGGAGGTTCCGGGGGGCACAGGTTTATGTCAGTACAGTCCCTACGACCCGTAGCCCCCGAAGGCGAACACTTTAAACACCCTTGTCTCAAGTCGGAGAGTGGGACAGAAGTTCACTATTTGCCCGCGAAGAAGGACGACCGTCCCCGACCTCTCCTGAGAGGCCTCTCACACCCGTACCTCACTTTCGGGTTCCAGTGGAAGTCTCTGGTCCTTCCAGCAGACAAAAACCACGGAGACGCCGGTGCCGGGCGTCGCGCCGGTCATGGGGTACCTGGAAAGGTCCCAGACAGACGGACGGTCACCCTCCGGTACACCGGTCACGAGACCCGCCAATAGTCCAAATTTTTTCTTTCAGGAGCCAAACGTGACTTTTCAACGGTAAATCTCTCCTTCACCAGAACGTCGGAGCACCCGACTTTCCGCGAACCGGTCGACCCGACACAAACAAAACAAAACAATCTACCAAATACTAAAACAAGGAACAGGAGGGCTGTCGAAAAGATTCTTGAATTCAAATGTACCACTAATAAACCGAGAAAAAAACCCAAAACAAACAAAAAACTCTTTCATGTCGTGAGTAACTGCAAGTGAATTTAAAATACAGGGGGTTTACTTTTATTTGTGCTCACTCAGACAGGACACCACAGAAAATACAGACACTGGATGTAGACAAGAGGAGAGCGGACTTACTCCCACGGCTCCCGTCGTACTTCACCCGACACTACAGGCGCAACCAGTGCGAGTGAGAGAGGGGCTGCACACGTAGAGGTCCGAGCAGGACTCAATGCACTTCCTTCCCCGGCCGGTCGGTCTGAAGACACTGCCGGTGTCGGGTCGCCACTGGTAGTGCAAGCACACGGGCAGCCTCGCGTCTCTCCACTCACCGAACTGGACTCGAGACGTGGGGTCGCCGCAAGTCGCCAGGGAGCAGGCCCCCAGGGGCACCCCCTCTGCTCGGTGTCACCTGCCCCTTCGGTTCACCCGGGCCCGATCTGGGCCGGTACACGACTTGCACGGACCAACCGACACATGATAAAGCGTTGGTCGGGCTCCCCGGAGGCAGATGTGGGCATCCTACCACAAAAGCAAGTTCCCAGCACACCCTACTGTAGGCCATCAAGTCCCTGTCTAAAAAAATTTTTTTTTTTTTCGAAGTGTCGTTCCGCCGACAGTCGTTTATAAACTTTTTTTTTTTACATGTATACTAGGACTTGGACACCTAAAGTGCACAGACAACTGACGAAGCCCACTCCGTTCCATTTTTGCCGATTCACCAAACATCCTCGTATCATTCTTTGCTCAGCACGTCTACCGCACATCCGGACCGTCTGTCGCGAGACCCCAAGGCCCCCACCCATGGTCACATCCCCTTTGCTCCCGGGCTTCCCTCTAAGGACGTCGGAGTTCTTCGCACAAGCGGGGGAGTGGACGTACGGGCGGGGGACGGGTACCCGTCTAACTACTGAGCGACAAATGAGTTTAAGGTCACGGTCGACATTTGAGGAACTCCCATCCCGGAACGTAGACGACACAGGAACCCGGGGCCCGGTCGCGTCAGGGAGTCCAGGAAACGACGAATTCACAGAAACGTCTACCGTCACGACGACTTCCCTCCGCAGGGGTCCCTCCTTCCCATCCCGAAAGGAGGTTAAATAAAGACGGACAGGAGGGGTGTCTTACTTCATCCTCCTTGCCTTAAGAAAACGGTTTCTTACAGGAGGGGGTTTGTTTGCACCTTAAACGAGACGAAAGACCGACCGTCGACCGGCAAAACATACACACACACACAACGCCCAACCCCCCCACACCTCTTACTCTGATGTCACGCCCAGGTCGGTCTGAAGGCCCCGACGCACCATAGTTGAGTCGGTTCTGGTCCGCCCGGTCATTCGCTACGGCCAGGGCTTACACTAGCACTCTTCACAGTAAATATGAAAAAAAAACGTACATAAACACATAAAGAAGAAAGGTAGTATGTTCACCCTTAGTCTTAATCCCTCTACGAGATTCCACCGACACCAGAGCCACAAAGGGAGAGACTAGACACGACGCAGGTCGCTCGGAGTAAGGTGTAAGAGTGCCCCCTCTGTCACCTCTCACGGGGAGGGAAGAGGTACCCTGTGCTCCGCCAGCTCCGACCACACAGGAGGTACTGCGAATGCTCCAAGACACAGGTCGGACTGACAGCGGACCCGTCTCGAACCCACTGAATCCGGGCCCCGGGAATTATGAATCTTCCAGATAACTTCGTAAAAGTGGCCGAGTAATTTACGAAAATCTTCGACCTTGAAATCATTTTGCAAGTGGAACAGTGTATTTAGAGAAAATCTTTCGAAATGAACTTAAATGTATGACATTTTTAAGCGGGTCGGATTCACGTCAAATTACCAATAATCACGCGATTGGCTTAACGTGTTAATAGCGGAGTCTTGAAAAGGTAGTGGGTCTCTTCGGAGCACGGGTCGGTGGTAGTGGGGGACGAGTGGGTCGGAACCGGCGGTGGCTCTCGGGGCGGAGACGGGGAACCGGAGACGGAAGGGACTGGAGGGTGCATGCACCTCAGTGTGCCGGAACCCGCAGGCCGACGAGAGCGAGTCGCGAGCCAGGTGTAGAGACAAACAGTCCGGCGGGAGTCGGTTCCCCAATCAACCCCGTAGCTAAAGGACTCATTCGCCAGCCCCGACCTGAACCTGGAGACGTCGAACAACCGGTGCACTACCACTTTGACCGTGACCCGGGGTACAGACCGTGAGTCGTCCACAAGTCATTCGCAACCGTCGTACTCCACGGGTCTCCGTCGTGCCGACGTGGACTACGGTCCCGGCCCCTCTCCTGGTGAGGAGGTCCCTGTAGTCTCCCACCGTGACGCAGGGACAAGTGTCACTGAAGGACGAGTCGTGGGTAGGGTCTCCCACCCGAACACCCACCCCACTGTCGGACCGGAGTGGGCCCTCGTTTTGACTAGACTCATGTTCACTTCGGACGGGTTCTGGGACACCTGTAAGGATCCTTCCCCGATCCCTGGTAGAGGGACACCTATAAGTATTCTCTCCCGATCCCTGGTAGAGGGGGTACCTGTAAGTATTCTCTTCCGATCCCTGGTAGAGGGGGTACCTGTAAGTATTCTCTCCCGATCCCTGGTAGAGGAGGTACCTGTAAGTATTCTCCCCCGATCCCTGGTAGAGGGACACCTATAAGTATTCTCTCCCGATCCCTGGTAGAGGGGGTACCTGTAAGTATTCTCTCCCGATCCCTGGTAGAGGGGGTACCTGTAAGTATTCTCTCCCGATCCCTGGTAGAGGAGGTACCTGTAAGTATTCTCTCCCGGTCCCTGGTAGAGGAGGTACCTGTAAGTATTCTCCCCCGATCCCTGGTAGAGGGACACCTATAAGTATTCTCCCCCGATCCCTGGTAGAGGGGGTACCTGTAAGTATTCTCTCCCGGTCCCTGGTAGAGGAGGTACCTGTAAGTATTCTCCCCCGATCCCTGGTAGAGGGACACCTATAAGTATTCTCCCCCGATCCCTGGTAGAGGAGGTACCTGTAAGTATTCTCTTCCGATCCCTGGTAGAGAGACACCTGTAAGTATTCTCTCCCGACCCCTGGTAGAGGGGCACCTGAAAGTATTCTCCCCCGATCCCTGGCAGAGGAGATACCTGTAAGTATTCTCCCCGATCCCTGGTAGAGGAGGTACCTGTAAGTATTCTCTCCCGATCCCTGGTAGAGGGACACCTGTAAGTATTCTCCCCCGGTCCCTGGTAGAGGGGCACCTGAAAGTATTCTCCCCCGATCCCTGGTAGAGGGACACCTGTAAGTATTCTCCCCCGATCCCTGGCAGATGGGGTACCTGCAAGTATTCTCCCCAGATCCCTGGTAGAGGGGGCACCTGTACGGATCCTCCCCGATCCCGGACAGAGGGGTCCACGCGCGTCTACGTCACTAAAGGTGGGGGGACCTCCCCGGCAGGTAGACCGCGGACACCGTCTTTCCTCACCTGTCTGGTGTCCGGGAAGTGTGTACCTCTGACGATCGGTGCCCGCACCACCCCGTCGCCTCTGACGCAAGTCCCGCCCAAGGGTCCGACTTCAAACGTACACTGAGACTTTCCCTGACCTTCTCGGCGTCTCTTCGCCCGAACAGTTGTCAGTTTAGTAGTGTTAGGCAATCCCCGGCACCGCCATGATCTTACTCTTGTTGCAATTTTGGGGTCATCGTGTGGGAACTCGAAAAGGCGTTCGTCTCTTTGAGACAGACGTAAACTCGGCACACTTATTTTACTTAGAAAGAGGGAAAAAGAGGCCCAAACACCGTCCCGTGGTAAGGGTTCGAGTGCCGCTTTAGGTTGACGGCGAAACTCTAGCTCACCCAGTGGCTCATGCGGACGGTGTCCCTAATGGACCTTTCGGTCTCGACGAGGGACTCGTCGCGCGTCGTACTGCACCGACAGCTGGAGGTCGGCGACTCGGCCCACCCTCCACTCACCCCCCCGGGACTCCCGGTCCTCCCCGGGGCCCCGACTCGTGAGGGACGGAGCCCCACCCGCGACGTCCAGTCTGCCCTCCTCCGACACGAGAGGGTCCGAACACGCGCAGCGCTTCGGGGAAGAGCACACAGGGGGAAAGGAGTTGGAGTCTGAGGAACAAGATGTGAAGCCTCCGCCTACTCATATGTATAATAAACTCGCAGACGCCTCCTTCGGTTCACGGGTAGACATTATTCTTTCTACGACGCCACACGGTTCACTTTTTCCGTCTAAGGTGAGTTCAGTTTCACCGGCCCTCTGGGGTCTTGGACTGGGAGGCCACGCATGTCGGGGGCACACTGAGAGTTCCCGTAGGACGTACAGGGACACTTCGGATTGTGCGAGGGAACGGTCGGCGGACGAAGGTAAAAGGTGTCCCTTCAGTCGATTCACGTCCCTTCAGTCGATTCGACCGTAAAAAAAAGAACGAACTCAGTCCGTTCATGGCAAACAACGACTGGGTCCACCTACAAAAAGGATCGAAGTGTCATGTTCACGAAGACAATCATGCCAAACAAAATATTAGACAACAGACATCCCTTGACATGACATCGTTTCAATGAACTAATCAACTATACCGAAAACGCTTAAAATGTCGAATACAAAGAATCTTCAAAACTCAAAAGAGAACGCCAAACTCTTTAGACTTTGTGGTGACCGTAGTGTGGGTTCTCAACTTGTTGGTCCGCTTACGTAAGTCCTGTTAAGAGGACTGGGGACTTCAGTCCTCAATGGAAGTGTCTTCGAAAATAGTTTCGCAATCAAGAGACTTTAACAGTAGGCCCCAGGGAGACAGTCTGAAAGACACCGTCAACGACCATCTCGACACAGAAGAACCCGTATTTAATAAAACATGCCTTGGGGTTTTACTCTCGTCTTCTCAGGGGTACAAGGGTCATCTTGGAAAGCGCGAAAGTAGGTCGATCAATAGTGAAACTTCACTCTCCTACTGTTCGCGTAGGTAAACCTTGAGAAAAGGAGACCTGCTAGGACGGGGTCTGCCACCCTCACACAGGGGTCGACAAACACAGACACGACCAGACACCTACCACACGTTTTCAGAATTACATCTTTACGAATCTGCAAGTTCAAAGAAAGAACAAAGATGGTTTGCACACACACGCATACAATGTTTTTGGATCCATGAGCCTACCTCTGGAGTGGAACTAGATAAAACCCCCACTCCTCACGTCGAGGCCGAAGGTCGCCTACTCACAGTAGTTGAAGCTCACGTTAGTCTGTCGTCCACTCACGCGAACTCTGTCACCGTCGACACGCAGTCACCCGGCCCACGCACCTCCGTCTCCCCACCCCCCACCAGTCTGGAAGAGGACGTCTGCCCCGGGGTGTTCCGGGGGAGACACCATCGCCCGTCCTTCTGGGGGTGGGGGCGACGGTCGCCACCTGTGTGTGTAGGACAAAAGTACAAGACAAACAAGACCCTCACCCGGGCCGTAACCCGAGCGACCCTTTCGGAAAGACAGGGCGTAAGTCGAAAGCGACCTCACACCTACCTCGGACACCCGACCCGACGAGTGGTGGAAGACCACCCAACAGTGGGTTATTGAGACGAAGGTCCTTTGTTCAAAGATCCACTTGGAAAAGACGTCAACCAACGGGACGATATCTCCAACCTAAGGCCCCTAACATTCTCCGGTGTCCCGTCGAAATTCACCTCACCTCCCGAAGGGACCCCCGAGTCTACCATTTCTTAGTCGGACACTATATCCTCTGAACCCAAACTAGGGACCCAACCCTTCTAGGGGACCTCCTCCCTTACCGTCGGGTGAGGTCATAAGAACGGACCTCTTAGGACACCTGTCTCCTCGGACGACCCGATGTCAGGTACCCCAGGTGCTGACTCGTCGATTGTGGGATTCAGAAAGATTCGCTGACTCTTCGAAGGAACTCCGGTGGTACCGCGACGGTAAAGGAGGTGCGCCAACCCCAGACAACTCTCCACTACCCCCAGAGTGGGAGTAGTCTCGCGGTAGGAAAGGGTCCGGGGGGTTTGCCACTGGAGGGGACGAAGAGACACACGACCGGCCCGGAGTCGGGTCTCGACGTCGGACCCTTGGTGGGCTCAGGCCGGGATAGGCGTATCGGCCGGTCGAGCGGGGTAGGGAGGTGGGGCTCCCCGGGGACCAAGGAGGGAGACAAACAAAACATGCAAGGGTACCTTCTCAAAATTGGAAGACCAGGGCCCCGTCCAAGGATGCACTAAATGGCCCCCAGACCCTCTCCGTCGGCACGCACCGCCCTCGACTCGAAATCTCCGTCTACAGACTTCCACTTGCGCCCGTCCTCTCCCCCACTGAGCGGGGGCCCCGGGTTCGTCTCTGAGTGGACCGTACTTCGTCCACCCTCCCGCAGTCCCGCGAGGAGTCAAGGGTAACCGGGGACGGCGGCAGGGGTACCAAGTGCCGGGACGAACCCCAGACAGTCGGGGGGAATGGGGGATGCGTGCAGGACCAGAAGTGTAACCACAGCACAAGAGTCAACTAAGTAACTTGTGCAGAATAACTAAGGACAGACGCTCCGGACCCCTGCGGAACTACCGACGCTCGAGATACCCACACACGTCTCGTCTCCGTCCCCCTCTTACCACGACCCCTGGTGTCACGTCCCACCACGCCCGTCCCAGTCCCGCGGACCGTTCCAGACAACGACCCCCGGACACAGTCCTCCTTCCACGGGTCCAGTCACCCGACCACAGACCCAGGGGGGACTCCTGATCCTCCACGACACACCTACTCCGCATACCCTGTCACGCCCCGACTCGGTCCGCGGTTTCTACCCCCGGTTCCCCGACTGCGAGCATCGTCCTCCTCGTCGAGCACGTCTCCACCCGTAGCCCCACCGGCACTCGTCCAGTCTCGGCTTCCGGGGTTGGGACCGATTTCTCTCACACCCCCCGTGACACCCCTAGAGTACAGGACGCCTCCCAGACCTGAGACAGATCTTTGGTCACATGTCCCCGACCAACCACCCCGTCCCCCCCTCACCCTGTGTGTAGACCGAACCCACGCCGGAGACCTAGACAGAGGGAGGACGACCTTCCGGGGCTCGGGGAGGGGTCTAAGAGATAGGGAGACGGCAGTAGGGGTCGAGGAAGCCCGGGAGTCCTCCGGGGAAGCTTCAGGTGGGGAAGGAGAGGAGGACCCGGGGGACTCTTTCCGTCGGAGGAGGGACGGGGGTTCAGGGGGCGGGTCTGGGAGCCCGCCGGACGGGGGTGGGACCGACCCACCCGCCGAGACGACGCCCGCGGGACACACCCGGTCCCGGGGGAGGCGGGCCAGCGACGGCGGAGGCCGGCACGCAGACGCGAAAAATAATTACTGAACCGACTCCACCAGCCCTTACGCGACTAGAGTAGACCCGTGCAACCCTCCTAGCTTACTAGTGGGGGCTTCTGGCGTCCTCCTACAACTCCTCCCGGGGACCAGTCCCTGAGGGTCCTTTCTGGGCCCTCAACTCGGTCCTTCGATCTCTCGGGTTCACCCGACCTCTGACCTTTTTGCTAATCTCCAGTACGAAAAAAAAAAAAAGGGGAAAAACAATCCTTTCAAAAGCTTAGATATTCATCTTCCTTGTAATGCTACTTTTGAATGTACGGATGGGGAGTCCGATTTGTCAGCAATTACAAAATGGTTTAAACGAGGTACAAATATACGAGGTAGTGTAGTCGCTACCTAGCATTGCGACGTGGGGCTGAGGCTCTCTCCCGTAAGGAAGTGCATTGGAACCACGGTTTCTCGACCGTTCCACTTGCCACTACGAGATTAGGACTTCTGTGAACAGAAGATCCAAGTAAAACAACGCTGACCACTGTGTCTCTGGGCTGGGCCTCTGAAAATCTACAAAAACACCCTCTGAAACTCGGGGAAAGTCCGACCTCAACCTAATACTTTATAAATTTCGAGGAAGGTTGAGACATTAAACCTCGATTGATATACATGATATGACGACGATTCAACGAAGTCAGCACAGGTTGAGACATGCTGGGGTATCTACCGTCGGGTGGTCCGAGGGGACAGGGACCCTAAGAGGTTCGTTCTCGCGACCTCACCCAACGGTAAAGGAAGAGGTTACGTACTTTGACACACATCAGATTTTAATAAAGTGACAACGAAATATACTCAAATTCAAATCTCTTGAATCTCTTCTCTTCGGGAATCACCTCAGAGTACAAATAACCTATTTACATTATTACATAAAAAACTTACAAACTTACCCACAATTAACCGGTACCTTAGAACACTTCCCACCAAATATCAAGTCGAACCTAAAGGTCCTTAATAAATCCGAATACTCAACTCCCGCCTCTTCCGTTACCGTGGGGTGAGGTCATGAGAACAGACCTTTTAGGGTACCTGCCTCCTCGGACCACCCGGCGTCAGGTACCCCAGCGATTCTCAGACTGTGCTGACTCGCTGAAGTGAAAGTGAAAAGTGAAAGTACGTAACCTCTCCCTTTACCGTTGGGTGAGGTCACAAGAACGGACCTCTTAGGGTCCCTGCCCCCTCGGACCACCCGACGACAGATACCCCAGCGTGTCTCAGCCTGTGCTGACTCCGCTGAATCGTCGTCGTCGTCGTACTCAAATCCCAAAGGACGAAAAGTTCTGTGTCTCCACGTATTCAAAGAAGGAAGGTAGGTACTACACAAAAGAAATGGTAAACAAAGTTATTGAATTGTAGAGCAAACTACATTATCTAGAATAATAACCACTAGGACAGCTTGATCCTGTAATCTGACAAAACGCCCCTCCTCAATACAATCGGACCCGATCATTTTGTGGCAGGCGTTTAGGTTCCCCGTCCACTAGTGTAAATTCTGCAGCAAAGAGATCAGAGGCACGTCCAGAGCCCCCGGAGACGAGACACGCCAACGAACCTCTGTCACGTAAAAGATGGAACATAACGACGACAGACACCTACACCGGAGTCCTAAGGTGTTTCCTACCCTTGACGTCAAAAAAAAAAAAAAAAAATTTAAATTACCCGGTCTTGATTCTCTGGACTGGGTTGAAGTTTCCGACCCTCCGTCCTTTACACCAACTCGAAACACGGGACTCCCTTCCAACTTGGCCAGACCGCTCACCCGTCGGGGCAGAGACAACCCCGTCTCCTCCTTACCCCGCCCAGGGGCCGATACCTCCCTTCTCAGGCGAAGCGGAGGGCGACCAGCACCTTCGACGTATGGGACTCCGGCGCATTTCCCACGCGACCCTTACTTGGACACGTCCACCCCATGGGTCCTTCGAAGGCCTTAACGCACCTCTCGTGACTACCTCTCTAATGTCTTTCAGTGGGACTAGGGCGACCACCCACCTTTGGGTATCCTTTTATCGCCAGGACCTCCGTTCCGGTAACACACAAATTTTTCGGTGCACCAGACTTACTTGCTCAGTAAATAAAATTATAAAATTTAATAGGCTGAACAAACATTATCAACATATTCTTAACATTCTTACTTGGATCAAAATACACAAACTTGGATTTTGGTTGGTTTGTTTTCTTTGCATCTAACCATCACTCCTCAGAATCAAAAGATAAGAGATTTTCAAGAGGCTCCTCAATTTATTCTTACGTCCAGTCCCCGTCCGGCCGGTCACCAATAAATTTAAAATGAATTTTACCTGAGAGGGACACCTAGTAATCCCGCAAAGTCTACGTTTGGATCGAGGATTCCCTCCTACTGGGATCTTGGTAAGTGTCATGATAACCATAAATTAGCAGACACTTCAATGGACCATTTTCTTTTTGTGAGACTTACGGAGTCCAAAAGTCCTTTGTGTTTAGAAAAGACTAAGCACTTTATGACTAGGTCGCCCCTCGTCGCATTTGGAACACCCACCTAACCCCCGAGTCCTCGCGACTTTTTTCGACCTCCTCGAAGTGACCCCCCGAAGTGTACCCCCCGTAGCAACAGGGTCGATCTCTCCCACCCGAGACACAACAACCATTCCTCCAACCCTCGTGACCAAGAATCTCTCTTGTCGAATCCCATGAATTTTTTTTTTCAAGCTTTTTGTCTTCTTTCTTTTTTGGGCGTCATCGCGTCCCTTCATGACGACGAAACGCCGAGACTCAGACCGAGACCCCGGTCTGGCAGACCCAAACTAAAGACCGAAAGATCGAGACCTCGGTATCCGTTTGATGAATCGGGAGGATTTAGAGGTCTTGCCCCGACTTTGACAGGAGCATGATGTCCCACACTTCCTACTTTAGGAGCCTACCTACACCTCGGGAATTGCGTCTGGTGCAACAAACGGTAGGTCGGGGCGCCTCTTGCGACCCAAATCGGGACGGGTGGAACCGAACTCGAGGCACACGTTGATCGGCGACAACGACCACAATGTCGACGCTGCTAATTTAATAATTTCTAAATTATCTTCAACGTTAACTTCGTCGCAAGTGAGAACCACGTTTTATAATAGAGGGAAAAGCAATCTTGTAACAAGAGAAGTCCCGTGACTTGGAATTCTTTCCGTTCAGCACGTCCTCCAGGTCTCCTCCTAATATTTTGGTAGTTCCCACCTTTTGGCCGGCAACACGGTCGTCGCGTGATCGAGCCTTTCCGTTCCCCTATCTTAAAGAGCAACCCCTTTTCAGTTGTCCCAAACGTCTTAGGGTCCGATGCACCTGGTCCCTTTGACCGAACGTCCCTCCCGACTACCTAACCTCCTGTTAAAATCTCCGGGTGTACACGGGCTCAGGGGTCCTAAACCCTACGACCGGGGAGACCCTCACTCCAATGATCTGGACTCACGGGAAGTCGACCCCCATCCCCCTCCGGGTCTGGAGGAGTCTGGAATAGAGAGAAGAGACGAGTATAGTCCCTGCTCAGGGACCCCTGAACAGGACGAGTGTTCGTGTAGTAATTCTGACACTACCAGGACCTTGGTCTCACTGCGGGACCAGACTGAATTTTCCCACAAATACTCGGAGACCCTTCGACTGGCGGCCGGCACTCGACGGATCGTGAAGGGGCCCCCGAGTGTGGGTAACTTTTGTGGGACGACAGGACAACTCCGGTAGGAGGACTCTACTTTCCCCGTGTTCCGACTGGCGTCCCCAAGACGGACTCTGTGAGACCGGACCCGCGGGAGAATAGAGACCCCGACCTCGGGACTCGAACAAACGGACGAACGGACGGGGCCCCCAGGGCAGGACACACGGTAGCCCGTCAGGACCGCACAGAGTGTAGCGCCAGTGACAGAGGGAAAGCCGGACTGCGTCCATTGTTGCCGTCTCCCCGAGGACACAAGTGGCCCCTCCACCTGACGTGGATGAAGAAGTGCACCCTGTGCTTCATGCGGACGCACGTGCTCTTCCTCCGGGACGACACGTCGCAAAGACTGCCCTTTGTCGCGAAACTGGACAGCCGTGACCGGGCCGTGAGTCCATCCGCCGGCCTCCACGTGCTCTTGGAAGGGAGAGCGGAGGACGGGGTGGTCGCACCAACCTTTACGACAATGACAAGAGAAACAGTTGACTAGCATAGGGTCGGGAAGGAGGGAGGAGTGCCTCGTTGTACTTAATAGTCTCTACTGTGACTGAGTCCTCCACTCTATAGACTTAAACTCCAGTCGCAATAACAAGGGTCAACCTCACGGAACCCGAGGAGAATAGTATCAAATCACTTTTTTGCTGGTTCACGGAAGACACACGGTCCGGGACATAAAACACTAATCTTTGAAAAAAAAAAAAAAATTGAGAACAACGACTCTTCCATCTAGAATTTTTAAGAGTGGTGTGTATGTCTTTAACGATCAAAGAACACTACTTACAAATAGATGTCATGACTCCACAAGTAAAGTGTCACATATGTATATAGCTCAACACAACATATAGATGTCGGTCGTACACCGAAGGGTCCACCACGATCACCATTCCTTAGGTGGACGGGTACGTCCTCTGGATTCTCTGCACCCAAGCAAGGGACCCAGCCCTTCCAGGGGGACCTCCTCCCGCACTGTTGCGTAAGGTCACAAGAACGGACCTCTTAGGGGCACCTGTCTCCTCGGACTACCCGACGTCAGGTACCCCCACCGTTTCTCAGTCTGTCCTGACTCTCTGAGTCGAGTCATACCGTGTCGTGGCTGCTCAACGGAGACAGTGTCCCTTATCGTGCACTGTCCGTCCCACCGGACTTCGACGTATTAGTGGTCGACGATACCCTTGCTACTGAGTACACAAGACTCGGGGGCGACGACTCCCGGCGAAATACAACCTTCCTCCTAGGGAGACAACACCCACGATCAGTCCCTTGTGCTCGGGGTAGCGTCTACGGGAGTCCATCACCTAACGGGGCCCTCAATGGTAGGGCCACGAGAACACCAAGTCGTGGAGACTCGGCGCCCGGACCCCGACACCAAGGGAAGACATCCGACCACCTCTCCAACCGGAAGACAGACGACCCGCCCATCCCGAGAGGCGAGACGAGTCTGGCCCCACGCTCCGGAGACGACGGTGCAGGTCGACACAACTGAGTTCGTCGAACGGGAGGAGGAGGAGGGGGTCAAAAAGGAACGACATTTGACTCACGACGAAAGATTAGGGAGAGAAGTGAAAGGAAAAAAAAAAAAAACATTGGTAAGGAGACAGGTTCCGGGTCGGACTCCAGACACTTCCTACGTCTCTACACAAGTTCGAGTCGACTGAAACCGGGGGGAGAGACCAAGGTACTTATTAGTCAGGACTTATAAGAAACCTTCCTGACTGCAACTTTGACTTTGAGGTTAGGAAACCGGTGGACACGTTTCTTGACTGAGTAACCTTTTCTGGGACTACGACCCTTTCTATCTTCCGCCCTCCTCTTCCCCTACTGTCTCCTACTCTACCAACCTACCTTAGTGACTGAGTTACCTGTACTCAAACTTATCCGAGACCCTCAACCACTACCTGTCCCTCCGGACCGCACGACGTCAGGTGCCCCAGCGTTTCTCAACCTGTGCTGACTCACTGACTTGACTTCACCAAGAAACCCTCGTCCCACAAAAACACATCGCAAACGTGAGTCCATTAACTCTACGACACTTTACTCTCGATTTTAGGAAGGGACTATCAATCTACAGGAAGACGTACTTCCGGGGAGTCGGGAGGGTGGCGTCGAAAGTCTTGGCAAACAGGAACAAATCGTTCACCAGGAAGGTCCAACGACTGTCGGGACACATCACTCACCCAACACGAGGGCGACTACTCCCCAAAAGCGACATTTGGGGCCTGAGGTCAGACACGTCCTCGTAGGAGAGACACACATGCAGGCGGAAGGGAGGGCCAGGAGTCACTACAGACGCCCCCGACAAACCCCTGCCAGGCGGAAACTGAACGAGAGACGAGAGTCGGGGACGACGAAGATGGAGACACCTACAAAAGACAAGTTTGTGCTGACCCAGCACTTGCCAAAACTCAAGTCCCTGGTGGGTACAGAACAAATAGAAGACCCCCGGGGATCACGATTCGAGGCCCGGCCCAGACGGAATAGACACCAGACCTCCGTCTACGCAGCGGGCACCGGACGCGGACGGTCCAGGGTCGCGACCGCGGACCGAGACGAAAAGTCCAAAAACTAAAGTCTGAGACTCCGAACCCTCTTGAAAACGACAAATTAGGAGTCCAGCAGGGCCATTCGAGGGAGAAGACTCCTCGAGAAACCCCGACCAAACAATGACAGTGCAAGTCTCGTTCGGATTCTAAGGGGGACACACAGACACGGAAGTCGGACGGGTCCAGGTCTCTACACTCTCGGACAAATCACTGGTGCCCGGAAATGGAAGACGAAGTAGTGGCAGATACCACACTGAGTGTGTCTTTTCGTTAGTGACGGATCCCGATCTTTTTCGAAAAAAAAAAAGAGAGCCAATGTCTTGACCTTGTTTTAACCCTTCGACACCTACCGTCAGTCTCCCTTCGCCTTTTCTTCGTAAAGAAGTAATTGTAGACGGTGTCCCAGGACGTCTGCCCGGTCCGTGCCCCGACGGGGCTTCTGCGCCGGCACACACGGCACCCACTCACCATGGGACACCACTCGGCACGGACACGCACGTCCGCCTCGACCCGACGTAGGTCCGACCTCCCTTACTTCTACTCGAAGGACACCAAGTAATGTCGGAGGAGAGAGACCCAAGTCGTGTATTTCCTACCCTCCCTTGCCTCTCAAATTACTGAGTCTACATCCCTTGACCCCGTGAGCCCGCAGAACTTCTTCCGCCTTCAGAAGACTACACCCGAGGGATCTCTGTCTTTCTTTGCACCCTTTTAGGAACCAATAGAAAAGTGGAACATTGGGCTCCTTCTCTTGACGGTCACGAACATATTTTTTTTGACTAAAACTAAACAATTGCTGACATGACGGACCTTAACAAGTTCTTAATACCGAAGGCCCCTTCCCCTGAGAGTCTTAGAACATACTCTCTTCACCTGCCTGGGAAACTCAAGGAAACCGAAAATTGACACAACCGGCGTTGAAGAGTTAACTTACAATTCACAAATTTGTACAATGAACTCTCAGTGGACCTTTCGCTGTCCGTCTTATTAACCTTAGACAAAACGTTCGTAATCTATTCGCTAACACTTAACAATTGAAAAATTAATTAAAAATAACCTCATGTCTGAGAAAAACAAGGAACCATCGAATCCACCATTTCTTAGACGGACGTTACGTCCTCTGAACCCAAGTTAGGGACCCAGCCCTTCTAGGGGACGTCTTCCCTTTCCGATGGGCGAGGTCATAAGACCGGACCTCTTAGGGTACCTGTCTCCTCGGACCACCCGATGTCAGGTACCCCAGTGTCTCTCCGTCTGTACTGACTCGCTGATTGTGCGTCAACGAAATGTCACAACCCAATCAAACACGACTTGTCGTTTCCCTTAGTCGACATACATATGTACATAGGAGAGAAAAAACCTAAAGGAAGGGTAAATCCAGTGGTGTCTCGTCACCCATCTCAATATTCCCTAACACTTAAATTTAAACTTTAGGTCCAACCTAAAATCCTTAATGAGGTCCGAAGTCTTAACCACCACACAGAAAAATTCGTCCGCACAGGGACGGAAATAAATTCCTGAACTCTGTCTTAAAGTAACGAAATAGCATTTTCAGTGACTTGGTTCTTAACTCACCAGTGGACGAACCGGGGGACTTGTCTAAATCAAAGATGAAAGCAGTGCCCTGTTTACGAAGGGGGAGCCAAAGTTTACTGGAACACGGAGTCCCGTCGACTCAGGGGGGATTTACCCCCTCGCAACAACAAAAGGCTCTAGAGCACTGTCCGTGAAGACGGAGACAGACGGAGGGGACGGGAACTTTCTACGACACTCAGTGAGAGTGTGAAAGGAGGAGGAGGCGGACCTCCACGGGCACCCCAGGAGTCGCTCCGGCGGGGACGAGCCAGTCTGCACAGTGAGCGCAGACCTCTGGGTGACTGGCAGGGCGCGTCCGAACCGCCCGGCCCTTTTCCCGGTTGTGTGTGGACACCCGGAGTCGAGGGAGAGCCATGGAGACGTAGACACAACAATTGGGGAAAACTAGGACAGAAGACAAAACAAGGGGGAAACGAAAGAGAAAAGATCTATTCTTGCCTTCATTTTTAGACCCGTCTAAATAAAGCAGAGGGTGGTCTCTCTTTCCTTTATAAGTCGAGAGAATGAGTCTACCACTACTCACGCCACCACCGGTCTTCTATTACTGTTTATATTGCGAGTACACGTTTGGTCCATGTTTACTCTTCGTGTTTGTCTTTTGCACCCCAGAGGGCCCGAGGACGGTCCCCGTGGGCGCGTCAGAGACAAAGGGCACAAGGAGGGGCCGGTGGCGACCCTGCTGCGCCATCTCGTGACTCCAGGTCTTCGCAGCGCCACCGGGGCGACCTAAGACAGCGGGGGCGGGGTCTGGTCGGGTCTCTACCTCTTTGGTATACCACAGGCTCCCCCAGTACAACGTTAAAAGGTCTACTCAATACGAGAGCCGTGCCGAAGGTGAAGGAATCCGGACCACGGCCGGCTAGCACCCCGGGGGACTGAAGGAGGTCTCCCCCTGGTAGTGCTTGCCGAGTTTTGCAGTAGGTACTGGAATCGCCCGTGTGTTATTTGTGAGGAGAATTAGACGGAAATAAATATCCAGGCGTAACAAAAGGTCCCCAGTCCTAGATATATATATATAGACGTGTAAAAAATACAAAGAGTTTTGCACCGTAAGACACTTACGAGAAGACACAGGGTGCCAGCAATAAATAGTAGACAGCCCTGAAGGAACAACGACGACCGAACCAAAATGATAAAAATGAGTAAAAAGAGATAACAACCTAAATATTGCAAAGGTCGTAATTAACACGACACTGTACAGGGGCGACGGAGGACAACCTTCTAAAGGAAACCTATTTAAGGGCCGACACTCTATTCAAGTTCCTGGCCCTGTCATAAAAAAAAAAAAAAATTCTAACATTTTATATGTATTGTATTTCAACTGGTAACATTTCCTAAACATTCTATGTGTATTAGACTTTGAGTGGGGAAACTGGCGTCAAGTCACCGCAATTCGTGGAATACAAGAGTAACATGCAATGCATGCACATGTGGTGGCGGGTAGACGTCTTGAAAGAACAGGAGGGTTCGACTTCGACACAGGGGCAATTTGTGATCAAGTGGGGGTGGGAACAGGACTGGGACAGCCACACTGGTGAGATCGCTGGAGTCTAGTCATAAATATCTCGACCAAACTCTTGGTACCTTCGAAGAGCTCTGGACTAGTTACTGGTCAGACCCATACGGGTAGTTGTCCACTGAATCTTTCACGGGGCCACGACTGTTGGAGGTCCCGACTGCCGACGAAGATGCTCAAAAGCACCGCGTGCCGGCGCCGGACACACGAGAGGTCCTGACTCCCCCTGTTGACGTGCCACAAACTGAGGGTCCGTCCACGCACAGGCTCGCGGGACACCCCGTCGGAGAGGACGTCGGTGAAGTCGACCGAAAACAAACAAAAGACCGACGCGACCTAGAAGTAACGATGAATCCGAAACGAGACCAAAGCCCCTGGCCCCCCGATGAGTAACGTCACCAAAGAGAACACTTCACACCCGAAGTCACCAACACCTCGTGCCCGAATCGACAGTGCGGGTGCACCCTAGAAGGGCCTAGTCCCTAACTCGGGACAGAGGACGTAATCGTCCGGCTAGGAATTGGTGACTCAGTGGTCTCTTTCGGACGAACAAAAGATTGTAAAAGAGAGACTCACAAAGTCTCAACTATTGGACGAAGTCTTAAATATCATTAGGACAAACTGGTCTTGAGACTTTTAGACCACAAACTCCGAATGAACTCTATTACTTTTTTGGAGAGACTATCAATATTAACGTCACCCAAACGATTAGTAATCGGGTTCCTTGTGCCCTTTATTTAGCACAGACCTTTCTGTAGGGCTCACGGAAAGACCGGCACTTTGGGTGGTATCGGAAAAGTTCCAGTAACATAACACCAACACCAGGGCAAAGACTGTGTGGCCACCAAGTAAGTCGGTCCTTAACACCCGAGACTGAATCCGCAACCCACTTGTGCCGTCCTTCCCCACTCACTCCGCCACCTCCTCCGGGCAGGGGCCCCCCGCCAGCACTGCAGAGGTACGGCAGCCCGGCCGGGTCGAAGACGACGTGGGGTGCCAGACTGGGCGGACCCCACGAAAGCCGAGAAGGAATCCCAAAAGAAAACTGAACTGCGGAGAGTGCTTCTTCTTCCTGAGGATGTCCCAGCTCTGCCTGTTCATGCTCAAGGTGTAGTTGCACACGCCGGGCGACAGGCACCCACGGACGGGTGGTCTGAGCCCCCGGACAGTCCACAGGTCTTCCGTTCACCGGCGAGACGCTAGGCCCACGCGGGAGCCCACAGGACGCACGTGCGCCTACAGCAGGAGGTCCTGTCGAGACGGCGAACGGCTGCAGGAAGGGGTTGCTAGGAAATTTGGGGTCCTCCCGGACCTGATTCCCGCAAGTCAAAGGTCTCCTCCCCGTTCTGTCCTTCACCCACGCACCCCACCCCCCCCCACCGGGAACGAAGACACGTCAGTCGTGAAGAACCGGTGGACCCCCCTAGATACGGGTGCGAAGAGGTTCAAGTCACGTCGCAATCGAGTCTACTTCCCTCGACCCGGAACTTCGTCACGACTGTCCAGGCCGCAACCCCACCCCAGCGGAAGGGCGCGGGTGACACGTCTCTAGGAGAACGGGTCCAGGACCGTTGGGGGTACGAGGGTCACAGCGGGTCGCGACCAGGGTGACAGAAAAGACTCTTTGCGAACCGAACAAAATCACTATCCTTCAGAACCTTGAACCCTGCGTCGTTGCGATTCGAAAGCATGATGCTGCCCTACTAGGTCGACTGGATGTCCCTGCCGTGTGGGATGTTACTGCTCTTCGCGTGCGGCTCTCGGTGCGAGTAGTGGAAAGAGACACTGGCTCTGCGGCCTCACCCAAAGGGACTTATAGTCCACCCTCGGCGCCCACGAGCACACGCAGACGCCCCGCTGCCCCCACTTCCTCCCTCTCCAGCAGTCAGAGCATTTCCGCCCCCTTCTCTTCTCTCGCCCACCTCCGCCCCGAGCACTAAGAAGACCTCGCTTCCTCCAAGACTACCTCGACTGTGCACTCGACCTTACCAGGGGCCCCTCTTCGACAGTGCGACAGACCGAAGGGCCCGGAATAGGTTCTCGGACAGCACCCGGGAAATAAATCTTCGTCTCGGCAATAATCAGACCAAAGGACCCGTGTAGGAGTCGAGGAAACTAAAATTAATTAGGAAAATCTAAACGGTCCCCTGTACCCGTCACACATAAAAGACTGGTTGTCACCCGGAATGGTGGGAGTCAGTGTCAGGAGCTATGACGACCAAGCCCCATGTTTGGCGTGTTTTCGTCGTCGGGACGGAATAAGGGTGATTGTCTTCGATCTCAAGGTAGAATTGAGTAACTACCCGATACAAGGAAAATTATCTTGCTCTCCCCTACCTGTTTCCTCTACTTGAACGGAGGCTAAGAATGACTCCTTGTTCACAGGGTGGAAAAAGCTTTACGACCGAAACACATTGCTCAGGGGAAGAGACGGTAGGGAGGACACACACAGGACTCTAATCCTCCTCCTATTGAGATGTATGTTGAAGGCCACCATGTGGTCAATGCGGACGGGCCTCCTCGGCGACCTCACACAGCACTGGCTGGGGTAGTGTGACCTGGTCATACTGGAGAGGTCCACTCCACCCGGGAGGACGGGAGTCGGACCGGGACAGATCAATCCCGGCTCCAACGAATCCGGGACGGCCACCCGTACAGGGACTCGACCACTCTCTCGCACGTCCTGTTCCCACCCCTCGGGGTTCGACGTACTTAAGATTGCTAGACCCTCGGAAGCGTCCTAGTCGGTCACAAACGGGTCGTGTGTGGAGACAGAAGTCGACGTAAGAAGTCTCGCTACGGACAGCCACGTCTCCTCACCCCCGTCAGGGTCCCCACGTCTCTCCGGACACAGAGGACTCCGACCTCTCCTCCGCACCATCCGGCCGGAGACGACCAAATTATCCGTCGCGTGGATTCAGCAATCCTGAATCTTTACTTAATGGCCCGACTTTCGGCAGCCGACCTTTTTCACACGCAAAGGGGGAACTGGAAAGTCCGATCGCTTTAGGCTCCCGCCAGGGCTCCCTTTGACCATGAGCTACCTGGTGCCGCCCCGTGCGTCGTGCACCGCCTTCATGATGTAGTTGCACACAGCGGGAGACTCGGGCCACGGTCCGACACTGGCGATGCGCAGGCGGACAGTCTACTTCATGGTCCCGCTCGTCCACTCCGCCGGGACGGGAGGGAGGGCTCGGGACCCGAAGCGCGACCTCCCACCTCCCCCACCAGACTCACCCAGGCCGAACGCGACTCTTCGGGGAACTCTGTCTATCCCCCAAGAACGACGTTTGAGTGGAAGGGGTGGAGGGGGTCTCTACGCTAGTGTGAACTCAGCAACGAGTCTAAATTTTACTTTTTTTGCTTTTGGGGACCCACACCCCTTGGCGGAGACGAGTGCCAAGAGCCGTCTCCTTCACTGAGACTTGTCGTCGGCAGACAGTTCCTCTCAGATTCGAAGGTTTTCGAGAACGAAGACCTGACTAATCTCCCCTGCGGACGAACCGTCTAGGTTCGCGGTCGGGAAGAACGGACCCACGTCCGACGTGAGACAGTAAGTTACCTTACGTCAGTGACGGTCTTGGCGCCACTGCGAGGGGACCCACGGAACAACATGTGTCGCGGAGAATTTTATTTCTGCAGACACACGAAGAAATTTTTATCGTGCAGCTCCTACATGAAAAGGACCCCAGGCAATGTGCCGTCGAGTCTCCATAAAAACCCTTTCGACCACTCGCGGGGGACGACCAACTCACCTCGCACCACCACACAACCACACGAGAAACAACCTCGTTACCGGAGGTTCCTGTCAGACGAGAGGAATAAGTACCTAAGACATAAACGTTCGACAGATGAACGATGGCAAGTAAGCACTGGGGTCTAGTCACGGGCCCGAGAGAGTGCCAGACAGTACCTGTACACGTCTCTCCGGACCACACCGAGACGTCAAAACAGGGCCAAGACGATGGGTCTGCAGGTTTGCGGCCTCCGCTCTCCTCCACCCGCCACGCCACGGTCTGCGAGGACCGAGGACCGGTGTGCACCTGGCCCGACCCAGGAAGGAGCTTACGGGCCCTCTCCTGACCGGAACCTACCGAGCGAATTGTGCAGGCTTGGAGCAAAAGTGAAAACACTTTACTTTTCCTAGATGGTCCCAAAACTCCGAAGTCCTAGCGTCAGATACCCTCTATTTACAGGCGTCTCTAGTTGCACGGGGGAGGGAGCCACACGCCCCTCGCCCAGACAAGATTCGAGGACCGACCACGGGTCTCGGGCTCCCGCACGTTCAGGTACCACTCGTCACAGCATCCCGAACGTGTGCGGGACCACATGTAGGCGGGGTGCCGAGGAGATGTCTACTGAGTCACCGTCGCGACACAATCATCTGCGCCCACCGATCACATTCGAAACGAAAAACCTCGAAAGACCCTAAAGAAAGGGGACTCACAAAAGGTAGACTTCAGCCAACTTAAACGTCTACGTCTTGGACACCCAAAACTCCCGTCTGACTCAAAGGGGAGATGCCTCCTCACCACCAAGCGTAAACGATTGGGTCGTAGACACTGTTCAGACATCCTGTGTGGACGGCACGTGTTGCTTTGTGGGTGGCACAGTCATTGCTTCTTGCGTCAACCAGAGAGAGGTCTCCCTTTCGATTATCGGTGCACACAAGTGTCCCGAGCAAGAGACTCTGGCAGAGGTAGTCGTTGGACCCCCACCGCTTCTGCCCGGGGCACCACCTCCTGTCGCCGTCGGACGAGGACCTCATGCAGTTGCCGAGACGGACGTGGTGGTCGCTGGTCTCCGCGTGGTGGATGTGGTGGTCCTAGGTGGAGCAGACGAGGTAACCGTCGGACCACTCCCCCCGCCCCGTCGTGGCGCTGGAGCGAACCAGCCCGACGAGATAGACGTGCCCTGCGCCCAAGACGAACCAAGACGAAGACACACACGACGTCTGGGCCCCTCCGGTCCCGATGTCGTCACCACGAAGACGTGGACGGGAGGAGGTCAAATGCGGGTCCGGCATGTACGACCGAACCCTGGGCATGGCGTCCCACAAGGGCATCCGCACTCGAAAGAGAGACTCGGTGTGTCTACGGTAGGACGTACACTCAAAGACACTCAAGACCTCCCAGGGTCTCAAGACACTAGACTCCCAGTGTGGAGTATCGTCTACTCCAGAATCTCTACCGAGCCAGGTTTGTGGTACCGAGTGTCTACTCCTCTACCTTCGGCCCGGGACACCCACCTGTGGCTCCCTTATTATTGTTCACCAGACAACCCTTTCGTCCTCACTTCAGAGGTCCGACCCTTTACCTCCTCCACTGCCTCTGACGTCCTCCCGGGCTCGAGGAATCGGGCTCGTCTTCTCTTTTACGCTGCACTTTTACGAAGCCCCAGTAATATATGTCAGACGTGGAAAGAAAAGAAAATTGGAAAATAAAACATAACACCAAATCGGCTAAGTCACAACACTACCAAAGTCCACCTGTCGTCTCGCTAAGTCGGTATGTCCAGACTCAGCGGTAAGAGGAGACTTGAGGGGAGGATGGGTGTGTCGGTGAATGCTAACTCGTCTGGGACACCTGGGACACGGTGCGTCGCCCAGGAACAAGGTAGAATTTGCGTCGTCACACACGTACAGGGAAGGTTTGAGGGATTGACAGGGAAGGGTGGTACGAAGGGCGGACCCTTCGGATTCAAGTAAGAGAATTCAGACACTCAGGTAAAGAGAAAACATTTATTCAAGTAAATGACACACTAAGGAAAAATCTCAGGCGTACATTCCCCACAGAGTGTTATAAGGAGAAAGAGACAGAGTGAATTGAAGTGAGGAATATATGTGAGGGACCACTGAGGGACCACCAAGAATTTTTCGTTACACCATCTTCTATGTAGTCATATTGTGTTCTAAATGGCAGAATCGGTAAAGATCCACATCTCAAATCGCCGCAATTACGGCAACGTCACGACACGTGGGTAGTGCCCCAGGTAAAGGTGACACAGGTAACAATAAGATTTGGATTAACGAAAAAAAAATGGGACCTCAAAGTGTAAGTATTAACGTAGTGCACAAAAAACTCGTCAGTGGTTCGGGAAGTTACCTGTACGTCACCCCTACTATCTCAAGTGCAGACAGCAGTTTGTCTAGTAAAGGTTCCCAACCGCCGCGAAGCATTCCCAGTCAACGTCGCAGGAGGTGAAACCACCTGCACAATGACCGGGTCACGCAGGCGAGGTGGATCGTCCGCCCCCGAGTCAGTGAAGGTAGGATCAGCCGAATGTCTGCAGTTCAAGAGAGACAGGAAACGGTCGTGTGCTAAAAAAGGGGTCCTCTAGTGCAGAATTCTCGAATTCTTTCAACGGGACTATTCCCCTCCTTTTCGGAACACCCGGCTCGAGCCGAACATGTTCGTTTCGAAACGTATCGACTCGGTATTTGTGTGTGACTATTCGGACTCGACCCGAAGGGCTCAAGACGAGAGTCGCGGTCCTTCCTTACGACCGACTCGTCGACCCTGGAGCGACCGGCGGAGGTCCCGGGGAGACTTGGGGTGGGACCCGGGGAAAGAGGGGAGACGACCCGGAGCAGGGGGGAGGTGAGGGGAGAGACCTTAGAGAAACACCACCTCTATGACCTGTCAAGATCCTTCGGGAGAGTCTGGGAATGAAAAAGTCGAAGGGACACAGTAGGATAAACCTACCACAAAAAGTCAAAAGTGTCACTAAACTGCAACAATGACATAGGGAGTCGTGACCAGGTGACGGACCACGTAAAGCACCCGGGTCCGTTGTACCTCACCTGCCTCTCGGTGCAGGGGTCCCCACGACACGACGTCAGGGGGGCCCGAGAAGTACCGGTGTACCATCCCGGCGTCCCTGCCGGTACAAACGTCAAGTGACACCCACTACGGCGCCGTCTCTCCCACCCCTCCGCACCCCTGGTCGCCGACACAGGGGAAAGGGGCACACAGACCCACCCGTCGAGTCGAGGAAGCACTGAGGGGAGAGGCGGGACCGGTACAGGAGTGGACAGTCCCTCCCGCCACCTCCAGGGGGGGCGTTCCGACTAGCGTGGGGCCCATAGGCCGGCCGGCACCTCTGACACGGACACACCCGCGACCACACCGAGTGCCAACTCGTGTGGAGTGGGGTAGCCGGTCGGAGCGGACCCAGGTGTCACCACACCGGTACGAGCATACGCAGACCGGGCACCCGGGTCGAAAAGACGCAGACCCACGTCAACTCACGTCAAGTCAGTAAGTCAGCACAGGCTGAGAAACACTGGGGTACTTGGTGTCGTGCGGTCCAAAGAGACAGGTAGTGGTTGAGGGTCTCAAATGAGTTTGAGTACAGGTAACTCAGTCACTACGGTAAACTGGTAGTGTAGGAGACAGCAGGGGAGGAGGAGGACGGGAGTTAGAAACGGTCGTAGTCCCAGAAAAGTTTACTCGGTCGAGAAACGTAGTCCACCGGTTTCATAACCTCAAAGTCGAAGTCGTAGACAGGAATGTCACTTGTAAGTCCTGACTAAAGGAAATCCTACCTGACCAACCTAAAGGAACGACAGGTTCCCTGAGAGTCCTCAGAAGAGGTTGTGGTGTCAAGTTTTCGTAGTTAAGAAACCACGAGTCGAAAGAAATATCAGGTTGAGACCCACATCTTACCACAAGTTTTCGAGTCAGAACTTGAGACTGGGTCTAAACCTAGGGTCAAGATGGTAAATGAGAACCACACTGGGGGGTCCATCTAAGTGACCGTAAGTGTACATTCTCTCTTGTCAGAGGAATCATCCTTCCTACTGTAGCAGTAGTCTACTCCGTCCAATTCGAGGAGTGGACGAGGTGGTATACAATTAGGTGGCTGAACTTGAGAAGAACAATAGGCTGATCACAAGACCACCAATCTCTCGCAAAGTACCGGAACTCAACTGAACATAGGGAACTAAACCGGAAAGTCGTATGGGTAGGGTATAAAAGAGAGTTGACCCTCACGCACCAGTCGAAGGACACCTTGTGCCGTCGTCGGACAGGATAGGCTCAGTGGTGCCTGTATCTGGTCCATGCCTATCCCAGGGCCCGGGGACTGGCTCGACGGGGTCGGGGCAGGCGGGGCGCAGGGTCGGGGTGGGGAGGGAGGCCGGGGAATTAGGGACGGACCTATCGTCCGCAAACCTTCCGCAGGACACAAGGGGTGGGAGACGGGACCGGGTGGAGGGCCGGACCCTACTCTTGGTCCAGAAGGGAAGACGAGGGGCCAAAGGGTCTGGGGTGGGAGAGGGAGGGAGGGCGACAGGGAGGCCGGAGTGCCCCCGGGGCCCCGCGAGACGGTAGCACCCCTGTCTCAGAATTAAAGTGTAGTACCGGTGTGGGCCCTGCACAACCACGGGGGAGCCGACATCCTAAGCCGGGCACACCGAGTACACTACGAGCTCCAAAAGTGCGGGACTGGGGTCGGTGCGGGGACGGAGACGAGACGGACTACAAGAGTGGAGAGAAAAGTTCAAGGGGGACTCACCGTCTCGAGGGGGTCTCTTACATGGGCCGAGTCCCTCCTACGCCCACCCTCGGGTACCCGGGGGCGGGTGGCCGTCCCGAAAGACTTCGGCGACACGTCAAGAGACACATCCCACCCGCCCCACCTTCCTTCTGTACCCCTCCCCCGAGTGACGCGGAGGATCTTAACTCCTCTCTGACCCTCAATAAACACCTAGAGAGTACCTAGACAGAGACTAAACCCGAGGGGACTATCGAGTCAACCATTTCTTAGACAGACGTTACGTCCTCTGGGGGCCAAGCTAAAGACCCAACCCTTCTAGGGGACCTCTTCCCTACCCGATGGGTGAGGTCATAAGACCGGACCTCTTAAGGTACCTAACATATCAGTACCCCAACGTTTCTCAACCTGTGCTGACTCGCCGAGAGTGAAGTGAATACCGAGGAATGAAAAAGATCCCCGAGTCGGCCCCGGAACAAGCCCACTTATGTCGTCAGAGCCCCAGAGTCCCCTCCTACCGTGGCGACTCGACGACAGGGGGACCCCGCGGAGTCTACACCGTGGTTTTCCCCGGTCCTCGAGCAGGCCCCGGTGAAGAGGCTTCCCTAGCCACAGTCCGTCTGCACCCGTTACGAGACAGGGACGGCACGGGAGGTCTTGGCCCAAACTTACACGGAGAAGCGGGGAAAGTAAGGGCGTCCGGACGAGGTAGTCCCTGGGGTTGTCGCCCATGCACAAACTAGACTTGGGTGACTTGTTCAGGGTTCCTATGCACCAGAGCCCGTAACCCTTCTACAAAGACCATTCTGAACGCCCCACGTGAGACTAAACGGAACCTTCCTACCCTCCTCCGCACCTCGAGTGGGAGTAAAGCACTGACCCCTCCGTTCACAGGAATTCTCGGTGGGTCCCGTGCCCACCGTCGGGAGTGGGTCCTCCTCCGTTCTTCAGGTTCACATTCCCCCACTATTCCACTTTGGGAACGGGGGAGGGCGAGACGTCTACCCTTGATCCTTGTCTTCTTCCCGACGAGGACCAGGACCGGGACGTAGACCACACCACGGGTCCGGCCGTCGTACGTGTACCGGACGTCTGAAAACCGGTCCCGTCACAGAGCCCCCACCCCGGGTCGTCGTACCAAGAGTACGGGTGACCCCAAAACTCAGGGACCAGTTTTCCTTTACCACTAGTATGAACGGATATTTTCCCTCTGCTCGACTACCGTGCGAGGTCTTAGAAGGCTGTCGGGGAGGAAGCACCCGCCGGGACCGTCACACAGACCTCGACGCTTTTCCTCTTTGAGGTGCATCACACAAGGTAATATTTAATTCGTGACGACCTGTCTCTCTCCCAAAAATTTTTAGACAATAAATCCAAATTGAAGGTGCAACCTTCTTCTCTCATTGGAAACTTCGTCCCTAGAGTAGGGTTTCCTTCGACCCTACTCTTACAGTATTTTGGTTATGTCTCCCCGTAACATCCGTGTCGTGTACACCCTCCCGCACGTCCAAGGAAGCCTCGGAACTCTGAGGGCTACCCCGAACAGTGGCTGTGTACCTCCCGAACAGTCGGTCGTCGTGCCATGAGCACCAGGGAGGGAAGGGGTGGGTGAGAGTCTTCAACGACGGGATCTCAAACCGATCATTGTCCAACATTATCCACTGACGTCACATAAACCGACGGACACACTCACGCTCTCCGTCTGTCCTTGAAGTTCTAGCTCGGGGAATCCCCTAAACAGTCTTCTCCATTCAGGGGACCTCCTGAACGGGCTCCTCCATTCGGGCCTTCTTGCACGGTCTTCTCTACTGCTACAGACATCCCGTTACGACCTTCTCCACTAGGGTACCTCTTGGCCGGTCTTTCCAAGGAAGACACGCAACCGGCCCCCCGTCCTCCTCCACTGCCCACGTCCCAGCGTCTGTTGTCCCTGTCCGAGGCCTACTACCATCACCACCCCACTGGTCCGAGGGCCCTCAGTCCCGCGACCCGAAACACGACGGTCTTCCCGGAGTCTGTCGTGGCGGGTGGTCGACTGATGAACCGCAACGTAGAACCGTGGACCGGGACGTCCCGACCCGGCGGTGCACAAGAGGACGCCCGACGCACGAAGACACTGACGCGCCGGGTGCACCGACGTCCGGTAGCCGGACCCACACAAGAGTGCACCGGCAAAGAATCTATCCCTTGACACTAGAATTCCTTTCTGTGAAACACATGTCTCTAGAATTGAAACACATGTAACACGTATTTGTGACTGGCCACTATCTCTTCAGACACAGAGTGTGGGTTCTCGCTCAAGACGAAGTGAGACAGTTGACGACCTAAATTCACCTTGCCACAGTCATCGAAGCTCTCAATGTCCCGGTTGTGTCATGACATTTCGGTAATAAGAGGTTAATTTTTTTTTTTTATGTCCCCATAGGTGAAAAAGGTTTAAACTTACGTAGATTGATGCAAATCTAAACTAATTGTTAAGTCCAAACCCCTCTTTTTAGTTTAAAATTAATTAAAAAACTGTTACTTAGTAAAGATTTTACAGATGATCACATCTTGACTTATTATCAGAAGTAGATCACATTTACCTATTTAGTAATGTATTTTCTCTTGGCCTATTTTCCCATTTCTTGCACGTCAAAAGACACAGTATAGAATACCTATATTTGAATCTCGTTCTGAAAAGTCCTTGTAACAATCTAATCATAATTCGTCCAATCCTTACACACCCGTAGCTAGTACAACCGTTTAGAATGGACATGAAAAAGATGTCTTGCTCAATACACATAATATATTACGTGTGCACACATAAGTGTATATATACATTTTATGTGTGTACATATAAGTGCAGAATAAGTATACACCGAAGTATTTCGGTATCTTTCCAAAAAAGGTCTTAAAGTCTTATAAATTTTGTCAAAAAGTCTTGTATTTTGTCCAAAAATGTGTTATTTTCGGAAAATAAATTTTTTTTTGTTGTCCCCATAGGGTAAAATAAATGAAAAATTACACTGAAGTCGGTATACACGAAAAGGATAACATTAGTTTTTATGACGTCGTAAGACCCATATATACAACCGTATATAACAACGTACGTCTGACAGAGTATGTAAATTTCTATCTCCCGATAGATTTATTTGGTAAACTCCGTCAAATACCTGTAACGACAAACCCGAAACTAAAAACGGAATACATGATCGAAATCCTAAATTGACGGGTCTACACCGTCCAACCAGTAAACCCACTATAACTTCTCGTCGTCGACAAACCGTCCCGTCCCAAACGCAACGCCCCAACACAGACGCCACCCAGAACGTCGGACTCGACCACACACCAAGAACGGGAGACCGGACGTCAAGTTGCACACGCCTCGCTACGGGCGGACGCCGTGGGACCTACTCTTAGGTCGAAGGCCGACGCTCCGTCTTCGGGTCTGTCTGCTGGACTTCTGGGACTTCGGCCCGTCCGACCACCCGGACCTCTTCTCGGACGTCGACAGGTGGCTCCCGAAATATTGGGACTTGATGTGCCCCGAAGGAAGGGTGGGGTTGCCACTCGAGTCTAGGGACAACCAAATCACTGAGCGGTCGGAGGACCACCAAAACACTGACAGCTGGAAAGGCTCTCATTACACACCCAGGCATCTGCGAGGCCCAGACCGACGGGAGACCGGAGTGTACGTGGCACGCACGGACCGGAGGTCCCACAAGAGGGTCGGGGACTCACGTAAGACGTCGACCTCCGGTCTGACGACCCAAGACAAGTGTGGGCGTTGGGGGTCGTAGAAGGGGGTCGTGGAGGTCACCGAGGAGACTATCCTTTCACAAGTGGACCGGAGAACAGGGCAAAAAGTCTATAACTTCACTACCCACTTCCATCACTGTCAAAACGGTAGACATAACCCAAGAGTAAAGACAAGGAAGGACGTCGACACTAACATTTGTCAACGGCAACACCACAGTAGTCCACACTACGACTCACATTCGCGGGGGCCCCCTACTACCACCACCTCATCGTCGATGGCACGTCCGGACGACCGACGGCGCACGACCCGGGTACACCTCCACGACACACGAGTCGACGAACCAAGAGGTGGTTGGGGTCCGTGGAGTAAGAACCGAATACGGGAAGAATTGGTGGAGAAACGTAGGGACCACTACTTCCGGGTCTTCCGGAGTGCGGGACCTGTCTCTCGGTCATGCCCCTCGGTCCAGAGGACGAAGAGTAGGACCAAGACGGCTACCTGTGTAAATGAGTCACAACGCCTAGTCTCCGGGGGTCTCCACGGGGGGGTGTGTGTCGGGTCCGGTGCGTCGACCACTACTCGTGTCGACTCCAGCCTTGGGTGCACCAGACTGAAGACCTGGACGTGTGAAGAGCGGTGTGACCCCACCCGAGTCCTTCCCCGTAAGTACACTACGGACCACGGGTTTTATTGTCCCCGTCAGACTCAGGTGCAGTCTCCCTCGGCCCTCGACCTTCCGTCACCCCTACCGAGACGGGCAGACGCCCGCAGTCGAGCACGACACGTGGAACGGAGTTCGACTGTCTAGGTCATTGGGCGGCCCTTCTCCTGAACATCCCACAACTTTCCGACTAAAACCCTAAGGACCCTTCCTCCAATTTTTAACCCCCAGAAGAATTGAAGCTCCTGTCTTCTGCACCCAGACCCCCGACGACAGTCCAGACGTTTCCCGACCGGATCTTTCCCTTAACGAGAGTAATACGGAGTAAACAACCCCTCCTGTCTGTGTCTGCCTACTAAAATCAGACAAGTATCTCGGGTCCCCCTGCCCTTAGGAAACGAAACGTCTACATTTGAAGAAGTGGCGACCCAGGTTTCTCAGTCGACGAGTGAGCGGAGTTATAGGTTTTTCTTTACACGAAGTGAGAAAAATAACTGTACAATAATTTTTATAAACAAAACCGGTGGGACACACCATGCACCCCAGAATCAAAGGGTTAGTCCCTAACTTGCGTACGGGGGATACCGTCTTCGGTTCTTAGAATTGGTGACCTGGTAGTCTCTGGTGGGAAGTCAGTACAAATATTAAGAGAAGTAAAGGTCAAGGTCTCATAACAAATTTTTACCTTATCTAATCCGTAGATGCATAGGAAAAAAAAACAGGATTAAACCTTCTACTGGGGTGACAAATTATTACTTGATCTAATCTGTAAATACACATACACACATATATATATGTATATATAAAAAATGGGATTAAACCTTTTACTGAGAGACAGAGAACGCCCCAATAGTCACACCAGCACACCGACTGTCGGCGACTGTAAAGAGAGGACCCAACCCTAGGTCCGCGGTCGTCGGGGGCCCCACGTCACGCGCAGACTGGAATCTCGACACAACGAGGTCCGAACAGGGAGGGAGAGGGAGACGGAGTCACAGGAGGACACTTTTGGTCCGCAGAGACCCCCGGGGCACCCTGAGTCATTGTGCCATTACCGCGGCCCCGAGAAGGGAGGCACCTCGGAGGCGGGTGTACCAGGGGAGAGGCGTCCTCGGAGGCAGAACCGACACGGTGGAGGCGAAGGAGGGACGGGCGGCGGGATCACCAGACACGAGCCGAGGCGTTCAGCTCACTACAAGTCTCACAACCCAACATAACGGGGACCGAATCTGGTGGGGGAGGGTTGGGCCCCAAGAGGCACACGGATCTCGTCGTCGGTCCGGACAGGTCACCGGTGCCCGCGGGACGACGAGGAACGAACCCGGGCAGGCTGGAGGACGAGGAGCTGGTCCTTCCGGGTGGGAGGGGTGACTCGGAAGCAGGAGTCACAAAGGGCGACGAGTGCCGTCAGCCACGAGATCCGTCGGTCCACCAAGAAACGAAGGGAAGACGTCCCAACCCGAGGCTACCGTGGAAGGTCACTCGGGTCGGTAGCGCGGAACAGGGGGGCGGTGGTCGGGGGGCGTTCGGGACCCCAAAGAGTCGGGGCAGGACGCCACAGAAGGGCGTAAAGGTAGACAGGACGGCTCCGACGTACTTCAGACGAGTGACAGCCCCACGACTCGTCGGAACCCCCAGTCGAGGGTCCTCTCGCCCAAAAGAAGACAAAGAGAGTGAGGACACACATCATACTTACAGCATTTGTAACAACTTATTCGGTACCTTCCTCTCACTGCCAAAAGATCACAAACCCACCTATTTACCTACATCGTGAGAGTAGGAAGAACCTTGTCTTCTTACAGTCCTGTGACACGAGTACTACACTTGGAAGGAATGTTCCCAGTGACAGGGTTACACACACTGGAGAGGAATCGAGTCCAGGGACCTTGTCTGACCCACGACACTGAGACAGAATCGTCTACTCGGACCTCCGAGTACAGACCCGTGCGACAGGGTCACTGGGTGCACACAGGCCGCTGCGAGACCAGTGACGACAAAGAGTTGTCAGACCGGAAGACAAGGGTCCCTCCCGACTACGAAAGTAGTAGGCGAAGTAGACGTTACTGCTGCAAATGGGTCCCTGCGGGTTCAAGGACGTGGTCCTGTAGCTGAGGTCGGACCCCTAGGCCCTGTGAAAGAAGCTCAAACTTTGGCGCGACCGGACACATGGAAGAGGTCATCTAACGGTTCAGTGTCCACTCTGGCCAGCCTTCACACACAAGCACGGACACTCGTATACATACACACACACACACACACACAAAATAAAAGTCCGTCGTACTGTAAACACAATGTACAAAGGGAACTGACTACGCATCTCAACATTTTGCAGAGAACTTCACTTAGACCCAAGTGTCAAAACTCGATAGTAAACCCTAGTCTTCGACGAATTCTTGTCTCTTCTTTTGATCCCCCTTTTCAGTTCGAGTGACAACCTCGAGGAATGACCTCCCTCTTCTCCTATTCTCCTATTTCGAGCCTTTCCCCAGGGGCTGCGACTCGACCCAGGAGGGAGAAACACCGCCGGAGGTGGAGGAGCCGGTACCCCGAGACGACATTACCGACCAAAAGAAACCAACAAAGACACAAACTTAATTTTCTTTAAAAATTTTAACCCTTAGCGATCTGAAAAAAAATTAATTTACAAAAACTGAAATTTTTTTTCAAACAGACACGGTGTATCGGACACCCTTGGAATCAAGGGACGGGTCCCCAGCTTGAGACGTGACCCTCGAGGTTCAGAGTCGGCGTCCCGGCGACCCCTTCAGGGCAGTTCCGTCAAAACTCGCGGTCCAGACCACGTACAAAGACGTCCTCTACGGACAGCCGGAGGACACCCAGACGAGTAAAGACAATGCTCACGATTCAAGGACGTAGGAATCGCAAACCCCAACTTTCCACAGGTCTCGATGGTCCTCCCGTCGAGACGTCGCGGGGGCACACAAAGTCTGAGGCGGCCCTTGCTCATGCTAGACTCGCCGGACTCGTTTTGGTCCTTCGGCACCTGGCGCCAACTGTGCAAGCTCCTCCCCTTCTTCTCCTGGAAGATGGACTCGCACACGTGCGGAGAGGGCATGTAAGGACCGACGGTGCCACGCACGGCACGGGGCCTGAGTGCAAGCGGGACGGAAGGAGGGGAGGGGCGGTGGGAGTTGCGACAGAGGGCGGGAACGTCCGTGGCGGCACCCCAGGACGGACCACTGCCTTCTTTTGTTGACCTTGGACCCGCAGCACGTCTAGTCGGGAGTCCACCCGCGGTTACCCAGGGACTCGGAGCAGATGCAGTTGCCCCTGTTCACGTTCTTGGTCGCAAAGAGGTGGTCCTATTTGGAGCTTACACGGGTGTGCTGCCACGCACAGGCACGTTGGAGGAAAGACGGAGGGGGTCTGAGGTCCAGAACGCAGACTGCAACTCGAACGGCCTCACAAGGCCCCAAAATCCGACAACTACCCTAACCTGGTCTTACAGGACCGGACCACACAAAGGACTCCCGACAGGAACATGAAGAGAGCACCTCAACTTCTCGACCCACAGGTAGGACGATGCCAGACTGAGGGAAGAATTCACCTGCTCGTACACGACTCGTGACCAAAGGCAACGTCCCGAGGGGCTGGAAAGTCGAGGTCTTGCTGACACTCATACACAAAGAGACCTCTTGGCACCTTCGGACAGGGCAGCACGCGCGCCTTCCATTCTGGACCGGGACGAGTGGGTCCAACACCTTCACACTACATCCCGCACGAGACTATCGTAAAATCTACGCTTCGGAACGCGCACTAGTGCTCTGCGGATACATAAATAATCGCCTACCTATCGAAGAACAGGAACTTAAAAGACGAGGTGAGGTAACAAGGAAAGTGGTCGCTGTAAAAGGAGGAGACGACCCAACTACCCGACAACCTCAGAGTGTGAACTCTCGTACTTGTACTCCAAACCAAAATTCACCTAGAAGTAAGCAGACCACTGGATTCGAAAAGATCTTCTGACCCGCCAAACAGAATCCGTATGTTCGGTCTTCCTCTCTTCCACCTTTACCATAAATTCCGGACAAAATTCCGCTATGAATCGACTAATCTCCAACGTCTTCAAAACGGACTTCCCCACACACACACACACACACAGAAACACACAGACACACATACACATAGACAGACACACACATACACAGACACACTCACGCATACATAGACACACACACACACACACTGACGGGAAGGGGAGAGTACAAGAATTTCCTCTGATGACGCTCCACTCTCTGGGCTCCGTGCCGTTGGACATATTGGACTAGGGAGAACCAGACTTGCTGTGGCAGCACGCCTGGCCACTTATGTAGATAATGAAGGCCCAGACGCCTCTCGAAAGGAGACCGCAGACGGGTTGGTCCCTGTTCAGGTTCCAGTAGAGTAGTACGGTCCTTTTCGCCCCTGGAGTCCCTAAAGTTTTTCACCGTCCATCACACCAAAAGAAAGAAAAGAACATTTTCTTACCTTAAGGTATACATTCTACTAGCTAATATAGAACACAAAATTCCAGATTTCTGTCATAAAAAGAACTTTTTCTTCATGGAGACGACACAGGACCATTTTGTCGGACAATCGCTACAAAGACCAAAGTATGGGTCCTGTGTGTGACTGTGCACAACAATTCTCGAATAAAGTAAGAATGAATCGTTGTGATTAATCAAGAGTTGAGTATAAAGAAGAAAAAATAGGGTCGAAACCCTGGGTGACCTCATGACCACCCACGAGACCCCACCATGAAACATCTTGTCTCCTCCCGCGTACAGACCATGCCCCGACCCGGCACTTTGACCGTCTCGCCTGACAGCCAGGAGTGCGAGAGAGTCGTCGACCCGTCCACCGCTACGTGAATACCTAAAAAACGTTTAGTACCTCATCGACTGCCCACGCAGACACCCGGAGCGACTCCTCGGTCGTGGGCGACTCGAGTAGCCCAGCTCCTCACAGACGCACCGTAGGGAGACAGCCAGACGCAAGACCACAGACAACCACGCCTCCAGTGCCGGACCCCGCTCTCCTCCGGACCAAGTTCCTCGGTCACCAGGTCCGCACGAGCCGGAACAGCCCCAAACACGTCCCGTACGCTACCCGGCGTACACGACCGACGGGCCCCCGAAGGACTCGGGCAGGAGTATAGGGGCCGACGAAGAAGCCGTCCAGACAAATGAGTCTTCGACTGGATGCTCTTGCCCCACAACTTCTACTTGATGTGGCCCCCGCTGTGGACGGTGTTCCACATGGTCGCGAGGTGGTGGTAGAAAAAGATGACACTGGCGTCGTGCGTCTGCCACTCACATGAGTCCCGCCCTTGAAGCGGGACCGAAACGACGGAAGAAGAAAGTATTTTGCTCGGGCGGGAATGGCGGAGCACGTTGGAGGACCGATTTGGATCAAGTTCACACACTAAGTGTCTGGGACACAAGTCTTGGAGTTAGTCACAACAGAGCTCGAATTGCTCGTCCAGGCAGGGAAGGATACACGCAGGAGTTTCGTGGCCGGTGGGTCCCAAAGGCCAAAGTACGCGAGCAGAGACGGGAACGTCGGGTACAAAGAGGTCCTCTGAAGGCTAACGAGGATGAACAAGCTCACCGCGTGCGTCATGCGGACGGGCGGGAAGCTGGACTAGCTCACAAGCAAGTTCATTCAGCTACCCCGCAACTGAGAGCCTCCCGTCAGTCCAAATGTGCCATTATAAAACGAAATTATCAACCACCGACCGCCCCTACCCCTTAATCTAATCCACTCAGGGATCCGAAATCAAGGACGTACAATGTGAGAACCTAACGAGAACCGAATCCAGGTAACGAAGAACCCAAAATCCAGGAGACAAAACATAAGAAAACAAAACAACTTCACATAGGAGGACATAACACCTCCCCAACCCATCGTCTCTTGGGTCCGTAACAGACTTTTACGGTGACTGAACGAGACTCTAGACTTATTGACCCTGACCCTAATACTGTCTCAGTTTAATCAAAAGGAAGTCAAAACTTCCGGAACAGGGTAAAGGCTGTTCTTAGTACGTGCAAACCACTTTTTCAAACAACGAGTAGAAGACACTCAAAAATGAGGTAAGACCTTATAAAAGACTTGAATTTTGTTTGATAGGAAACTTTTCAAAATAAAATTTAAAGTGTATTCAGGAAGATTAATAGAGACTCCTATGCTTAAGATTAAAAACAAAAGAAAAATTTTTTTAGAGTAGTACGAAAGGGACTTAATATTAGGTAAAAGAAAGTTGCCAACGGAATGTGTACATAAAAACTAAATTGTCCTTCGATTTCAACTGGGTATCGAGATGGGTGGGGAGGTTGGTACTTTATTACCTCTTACAAAATCGTGGTTTGTGTGAGAGGGTTTGAGGTGTCCTGACACCCGATCACAAAATTAAGACTGAAAAAAAAAGGAAGAGTGTATTCAACATTCAACACCAAAATTTTTTATGAGTAACCAACAAACTGATATATCTAAAGAAGGAAACTTTTACTTGTCTTTATAGAGACAAAGAAACCGAAGGAGAAGGAAAAACGTAACATGGGAAAGGAAAACTGGACTAAAAGTAAGAGATTCAAATCATACTACGATGCGTCGTGCGAATAAACGTCTAACGAACGGAGACCAGAGACAACCCCATCCCTCAAACACGGTCCTACAGGGTGAACCCTGATCCTTCCTTGATCACGCAGAAGGCTGGGACCGAGGAGTCCGACAACCTCGACCAGGACCCCAGGTTCGGTGTGGCATTGTGACCGCCAGGATATGGTCATCCCTCACACACCTCGATTAGAACCAGGAGCACACTTTTCCGACTCAAAATAGTGGTGAGCGAACCATGTCTTCAGGTCCACTTGCGAATTGCACACACGCGTGGTCGGGAATCCTCCACTAGGCAGATCCCGGCGACAATCCCTTAGACCGGAAAGTCAGGATCAAGGTAAGGACCCATCTATTGGACGGAAAAGACATATACAAGAGAACCGAAACAAGACACCGGAGTCAGACAAAACGAACGCGCACCGAAACAATAAATGCAACGAACCTTCCACCATGAAAGATTTTGACTTCTACATACGGACAATAAGTCAATCCCTATAAAAGTCACTGACACAAAAACTTCCAACGGAGATTGGATCAGACACGGAAAACAAGACCCGGAAAATAATTAGTATAGAATTTGAAACGGACAACATACGTGGCATACAAAACTTACAAAAAAATTAGACAAAAACATGGCATAAGACAAAGGAATCTAGACAAAGGGTAATTGACTAAGAGAGTAGTCGACTAAGCTAAACGAGGAGACGGACAAGCAACAGAAAAATTAAAAGTACTGACTCAAGACAAACCATGAGAAAGAGTAAAGAAGGAGGTAAAGTAGTAAAGAAGAGAGGTGAGGCGGGGGGAAGAAAATAATATCAACGTCAAAGAAGAAAATCCAGAAATTGGTAAATGTCATTTATAGGCAATATACTTCAAGAGGTCCTAGTCGAAGACGTTTACCGACACAGAGGGTGTCTACGTCTATAATTACGGACGGGGTAAGAAGGTGAGAGTAGGGTAATCACCAGGGAGTCGAAAGTTTCATGGATCTCAAGACAGAAGGTCTTCGTCGTGGTGGGAGGGGGGTGGCGCCAAATCTGGCAGGGGCAGAGGGGGACGTACCCACGTCGTCAGGGAGTCACTAGGGGACCGGTACCACCTGACCGGGACGTGTCCCCAATCTCCAGCATAATCCGCTCTGGTTCACACACAAGTCTCACCATACCGACATCTGGTCTCACCAGGACCCTCTAACATTCAGTCGGGTCCGGATAGAACAGTGCTGGGGCGCTACGCTACTTCGGGGGCACAACGAACCTCGATGGTCGACTTCAGCCGACCACCCCCGACCTTGTGGGGGGCGGGACGACGGTCGGAGTCGGGGGTGACACGGTGCCGAGGACAGACGAGACGGGGCCGGTGTACCCCGGGGCACAAAAGGACACCTGTGGGACCGCAAGACACGGGGTCCGGGGACTAAGGGAGACGAGGGGGACGGGCCAACGGACGCCCCGCCCGAGAAGGCGTAGTAGGACTCGAATAAGTCTCTACCCGAAGAGTCTTCCCGGAAGAGACCGGTGACAGATTTTTAAAGTGAAGCAGAAAGGGGAGAGTTTGAAGTATAAGGGAAGCGACGGAATAAAAAAGAGAAGCGAGACTAATGGTAGACAATATGACATGCAATTTTTTTTTTTTTTAATGGGCACCGGAGAAGTCTGAAGTATCCTACCCACTAAAAATAGGCAAAGGTAGTTGTGTCGTGGTGGGGGAGACCACACATCAAACACTTGTTTACCGACTGAGACCAGAGGAGCCCAATTCACCACAGAGATCGACAAGACGCAGAGGTGGACTGAACCTGGGGCACCCGTCTGACACACAGAAAGAGTCGGAACTGAGACGTGGACTGTCTCCGGACCGAGAGCCATGGACAGGGACGGACCCCAAACACGTCCTTCATTTGGAAGGGGGTTCCTCCAGTTGCGGTCGGGTTAAATGAAGCCCCTGGCGACCCCCGGAGGCCGAACCTGTCGTCCACCGAACCGGCCCTACGGGCCCCTCGACGCACAGAGTCGGCAGACAAGTGGACAGAGGAGTGGCGGGACTCGTCCCGCGTGTGAATACGAAACGAAAAAAGATAACAACAACTCATGTATTAAAGCAACGTGGTTCCGAACCGCAAAGGACTCGAGTCCGACACAACAACGACTAAGGCGGACCTCGACCCTCTGGGGTCCCCAGTTCAGGTCGGAGACCATCCCAGACAACGGGACCCCACAGTCCTCATGTGAGAACACGTGACTCGGAAAGGTCGGTCCCACGAGTTCTGGCTCAGTCTTAGACCGACGTGGAGTGGCACCGTGAAAAAGAAAGGGACGTCTTTGCTCCTACCCTTGTGAATACTGGAGAGCAGGGACAGCGCCATGTCGCTGTTGACCCTCCGGCAGTGCCCGTGCCCCAGGTGGCTCGTGATAGAGTAGTTGCACACGTTCAGAGACAGGGGCGTCCGACCGAGCCCACTCACCCCCCGTGCCGTCGAGCACCGAGCATCCCTCAAACCGCCCCCTCTCTCCCTCAGTCCTGCCTAAGAAACTTCAGTGTAGTGAGGCTGTACCCTCATCCCTGTGTAATCGGACCTTCACCTTCCTCCTGAACGCCCAGAACTACTGGTCCGGGACCACACCAGGTCCCATTCAGTCACGACTTCCGCACGACCCTCGCACTCCTGGACAAACTTCACGGTTCTCTACCTCCAGCGCCCTCCATTAGTACCACCACCGACTCCGGTCCGGTCCTCTAACCTTCCGTCCCTTACCGACACACCCGTGTTGGGAGACATAAATGACTATCGTTTCGCCCACCCCCAGGACTATGCTACGTGGGTCTGGGAACCCCGGTCACTACTCCACTCTCGACCAACCTGGGTCCCATGGTCCTCGTCGTTGGGTCTCTCTGGGACTACGGGCGGAGCCGGACGACCCTAGGACTTCTGCCTCGAACAAGACAGAGGGACCGTCCAGAGACGTCGGGGTGAGTGTAGAACTCACTAAAAAGAGACGACGTACGACACACCCGTGCCGGGTGAAGGGAAACGAAACACACGACCGGTCGGACCACTGGGTGTGAGAGTCAGGTACTTCTCCCCGGGTGGGCAAGAAAGGGGTCCCGTCCACTGAGCCTGTAAAGGTTCTGACCCTTCAACCGCGCCAAGAACCACTGAAGACTCTATTTCTACCGCGCACTTGTATCCAGTAAGCGTGGCAGGGTACCCGAGTCAGACCCATCAGAGTCGAAGTAGGACAAACCCCCAGTCTTTTTAACTCCGGTAGGACAGAACTTAAGAGGACTGAGAGGTGTAGATTGGGGGGGGTGAGGGGTTCAGGTAGACACCATTTTATCAAAGTACGATACTCTCGAGCACCGCAGTAGGCGTAGACTGAATTTACTACCCTTAGTGACCATAAAACCTTACTAGCAATCTCAGTTTACACAGTGCACTGCCTGCAATCCACGGAACACTCAGGATCAGACCTTTCGCCGGCCACCAGCGAGAATTAACAGAGACGAACACGACGTCTAGGTACGGGAGGCCTCCGTCGACACACAGACGACCCGCCGGGGTTCGGACACTTGGACCCGTCCCACGCCCTGTCAGGAGTCACCTCGGTCCCGAACTAGGAGGACTTCATGCAGCTGCCGCTGAACACAGGTCTGGTCTAAGCCTTCTTCAGTTGGTGGTAGGCGAAGTGAACGTCACTCTCGGTGCACCACTCACTGGGTCGACACAGGTGGGGCCGCACCCAGGACTCAGTCGTCCTGACTGCAGAGTGAAGGAAGCCCACGCGCCACTTCGGATATCCCACTGGGTCGGATTGCCCCGAGTCCGTCACGTCGGAACCCGGACACCAGGGCCCACGGGTGGGACCGTTAAGTTACAGGACTCAACCCCCGAGGGGACCACCGAATCACCCGTTCATAGACGGACGTCGCACCCTCGACGTCCAAGTCAGGGCCCTGACCCTTCTAGGGGACCTCTTCCCTTACCGAATGGGTGAGGTCATAAGAGCGGACCTCTTAGGGTACGTGTCTCCTCTGACCACCCGATGTCAGACTCCCCAACGTCTCGCAGGCTGTGCTGAGACTGAGTAGCAGTCTCAGAATGAGTGGGGGGACCTCCGACCTCTCTCTTGGCGGCAAACGGTAAGACGGGAAGTAAAAGCCCCCGTTTTTGTCGTCCAGTCCGTCTGGTCCAAGGTCCGGTCGAGAGCGCAAAGGACTGACACGTGGGGTCAGGGAAGTAGGGCGAGTCGACCAGTGAACAATGGTTGTGCTCGAGGGTGCTCCAATCTCTCCTCTCTGGACTCCGAGGCCCGGGACAACGACCGAACACCAACCACGTACTCTCGGCTGTAGAATAGAGTAGAGACCCGTCAGGGAAGGGGTCTCCCAATCAGACACGTCACACCTCCACCCATGTCTTTTAACAGAAGAACCTGACAAAAAAAAAATGGTACCCCTGTAAAGGTAGACCCTCTACTTCCACGAAAACATCCTCTACACCCAACACCGATGCCCGGTACTCCTGTCCGACTTGATCGGGTGAGTCACAGTGGCAGGTCGACGCACACTCCCTCGGGGTCCCTCTCCGCGGACCCCCGGACTCCGGACGGGGAGACCTGCCCCACCTACGACTCCAAGAGGAACCCTCTGGTACGCTCCGACTCGGACCTGGGGGTTCGACGACCCTACGTCTGTGGGACCCGGGGGTATTTGAGGGACATACTGACTCGTCTCTCCGAATACCGAATCGTCCTGTCAACTCCCCGAGGACTCCTGAGACATGTACCCACGGACCCAGACCCAATAGACCCCTCTTCCCAGGACGACGTGGTCAGACCGGACTCGGTACACCTACTCCGTGCAGGCTTTCCGCCCCCGCAGAGGAGCGGGCTCGCCACGTCCCCAGCCACTCAAGTGTCGACAGTGATCAGGAGGACCGCCGTGAAGGGGAAAACAGGGGACATTGTTTGAAGTCAAGGCCAAAAGTCCTGTACTGGAGACCAAAGGAGTAAGTAAACGGGAGGACCAGGGGGCGCGCGGTAGAGTGGCGAACCGACGCCCTGTACGGGGACCGAGGGCGCACCTAGAGTCCGGAGCAGAGCAGGACACACACAGTCCCGGGAGGCCCCGTAGAGTCCTCGTCTGCGACTGGGGAACGGAAAAGACTTGGACGGGGACAGGGTGCTTCTGGGGACCTGTCTGCTCAGTGTCCGCCGTGTCGCCTCGAAGACAACTGACCCAGCCGCGACAAGGGACACCGGGCAGTCGTCGGTAGAAACAAAAACGAGCAAAAATCTTGAGGTCCGGGTACAAGTAGTCGCGCCACCTCCTGACGCTCATGTGGAAGAGGACCGGGTGCCGGCGGCGGACGGGCCACTTCTCGTTGCACGTGCTACTGACGGTCCAGTGGTTGGGGCGGTGCCCACTCACTCCCTGGGGCGGCCGGAGGGGTCGGGACAGGGCCGCCACTCCCTGGGGCGGGGACGGCACTCCCTGGGCGGGACGGCACTCCCTGGGCGGCCGGAGGGGTCGGGACAGGGCCGCCACTCCCTGGGACGGGGGCGCCACTCCCTGGGCGGGGGCGCCACTCCCTGGGGCGGGGGCGTCACTCCCTGGGGGGTGGCCGGAGAGCGCGGGGTGGGGTGGGGACGTCACTCCCTAGGCGTGGAGGGCGGGGTCGGGGGTCGTACTACTCTCCGGGGCCTACTCCAACTCCTCGTCTGTCACAGGACAGACCTCCACCTGCGACCGGAAAACACGGCCAAGACGCCCGACGACAGCTTACCCCTCAGGGGAAGTCACCTCCTCTGGCGGACAGGGGGACTCTGGACACAAGGGTGACGGGAACAAAGACCCCGACAGCTAGGGACCGAGAACCGAACACCTCCACCTCAGCTAGAGGACAAGGAAAAGTCGCAATCAGACCCGTCCCCCGCCCCGCCCCCTGTGGGTCCTTTGACGAGTCAGAGTCGCGACCCCTGGACCCTCCGGCGTCTCACGAAGAGACCGTCGGCCTTCACGACAGCACCGGAGGGGTTGAAGGGGGATGGGGCTTAGTGTCCCCGACGACTCCGGGTCGGGGTCCTCCTACGAGGTGGAGGGGCGATTATGAGAGATCGCCCAGTCTTTCGAAGAGTCCCGGGCCGGCCACTTCCCCCTTCTAAATAGTGCTCCTTAGGTCCCGGTCTACCGGGCACCCTAGACACAGACTCGTCCGCCAACTCCCCCAGTGACACAGGGGGACGGGTGGGGCACGTCCTGTGGACAAACTGGACTGGAGAGACTCGCCGGCCCAGCCGAAGTGGCGTCGAATGTCGCTCTTCCCCGATCAGAAGGAGTCACACACGCCCCTCTTGCTCTTGACGCGGAGGCCTCACCCACTCACGCCGGACGGGAGGTGCGGGGAGAGACCATTTCTCTAGTGTGCGGAAGTAGCCGTCGTTGGGAGAACCCCAACCCCGCCCCCGGTACTCCCCCACTAAATATTGGTACCCCACTTCATAATCTGTACATCGTAGACAACTTTAGCCCATCGTGGGGGTCCTCACGGTCGACACCGAGCGTCGTAGACCCAGACGTCCTTCGTTCACGAAACCCAGGGACTGACACACAGGAAGGGTGGCCGAGACACGACCCGTATCCCCGGACGAAGCCCGTCTGGTCCTAGTCGCACCCGTTCCGCTCGTTCTCCGACTGGATGCACCTGGTCCAGAACGTTGACCACATGCTCTTGCCGAGGGGGACGGGGAGGTTCTGACCGGACTCGATGTTCTCGCAGTAGTCGAAGCACACGTCCGGGCTCCGGTCCGGGTGGTTGTCCGGGTACGACTAGAGGGACCTGTTCGCGTGCACGTGCGAAAAGAAGAGGACCGTGTGCGGGGACCGGACGCTCGTCTGCCACTCAGGCCCCGCCGGGTCGGGCGGGTCGGGTCCCCGGGAGACGAAGAGAACCCAGGGTCCAGTGGGGGCGGACGAAGAGTAGGTGAGGACACCGGGACTATTACGAACTAAGTCTCACGGGCTACGATTTATTTCGTTTCGTGCACCGCCCCCACCCCCACCCCAACTAGGAGGAAATCGCGTAAAGGGCAAGTCGGATTTAGGAGCGCCACTGGCGACCAGTCACCAGTCCTCGAGTCAACAGCATCTACGGTTGTATCTCCGCACAAAGGGCAGACTATCTGGCTCACGAGGCACTCCTTACCGTCGAGGGAGTAGCTGGACAGGGGTGAGTAGGTGGCGTGGCGCCCAATGCTTCGCATGCTACTCTCACTCCTGCTGGCGAGTCTGTGGTCGGGGCTGAAGATGTAGTTGTAGACGGTCGGCGAGTTGGGGTACGTACCCCATCGGACGGGGCGGCCGTGGCGACACACGTTCCAAGGACACCTGCCGAGGGGCTATCACTCATACCCCGGGCTCCCGTCTCCGGCAGGGTGTCCCACAAAGTCGTCGGGGGGACCGTACAGCACACAGAACGACAACCACCTCTCAGAAGTCCGTCTTGCTTGCCCCTTCACTCGACCCTGAGACACTAAGACCCAGACGGTCCCCTTCTCCTTACACTCCCAAACACGTAACTCGACAGTGAACAACACTATCTTCAATGCCTTCTTTTACACTTGTGCACACCCCTCGACACCGTAAAAACAATAGTCCAGTGTTCAGGGGTTCCTACAACTACCTCGAGCCACAGACGAACTCACGCCCAGAACCCAGTAATTTTCGAACACTTTATGTTCGTACAAGAAACCATTTACTCAAATATCAATTCCCGCACTCGGTCAACCGATTATTGACTCGTAAGACGGGACTTTCGAAGTCACATGCGGTCGTAAAGGGTCGCATCCAAACCCGGAGGTCCGTAACGGAAGTGCTCAATACCAGTGCAAAACAGGTCAAGAGTCGCAACAATAAACTTTACTCTACGCGAGGTCCTCACCAGACAAAGAGTGAACGAAATTGACACCCAGGCCAGGGCTCCCTGGATCTACAGGAACATTACCTACCTGCAATGGCCACCACACCCACCCCTCTCTGTACCCGTCACCAACCCCTGCAACCGGCACTACACTTGAACTGGTCTCGCACCGACACACTGTTCGCGCCCCGGACCTGTTAACCACAACCGTCCTTCACGAACACCAGTCGGAAGGGCCGCCATCGGCCCCTCGGTAGAAGAGGACACACCGATGGAAGAAGGTCCAAATTTTTATTATCTCCGTCAAGAGATTGGTCTCTCCCACCACACAGTAGCACCGGGGTCGCACCACTTGTCTCGCACAACACACCGAAGTAAGTGTGTGAGTGTGTGAGTAGAGAGTGTGTGGTGTGTGTAAGTAGAGAGTGGTGTATGTGTGTGAGTAGAGTGTGTGTGGAGTGTGAGTAGAGAGAGTGTGTGTGTGGAGTGTGTGTGTGTGAGTAGTGTGTGTGTGAGTAGAGAGTGTGTGGCGTGTGTGTGTGAGTAGAGTGTGTGTGTAGAGTGTGTGGCGTGTGTGTGAGTAGAGTGTGGAGTGTGAGTAGAGTGTGGTGTATGTGAGTGTGTGTGTGTGGAGTGTGGTGTGTGTAAGTAGAGAGTGGTGTATATGTGTGAGTAGAGTGTGTGTGCAGTGTGAGTAGAGAGTGTGTGTGTGGAGTGTGTGGGTGAGTAGTGTGTGTGTGTGAGTAGAGTATGTGGCGTGTGTGTGAGTAGAGTGTGTGTGTGTGTAGAGAGTGTGGTGTGTGTAAGTAGAGAAAGGTGTATGTGTATGAGTAGAGTGTGTGTGTGGTGTGAGTAGAGAGAGTGTGTGTGGAGTGTGTGTCTGAGTAGAGTGTGTGTGTGTGAGTAGAGAGTGTGGTGTGTGTAAGTAGAGAGTGGTGTATGTGTGAGTAGAGTGTGTGTGGAGTGTGAGTAAAGAGTGTGTGTGAGTAGTGTGTGTGTGTGTAGAGTGTGTGACGTGTGTGTGTGTGTAGAGTGTGTGGCGTGTGTGTGAGTAGAGTGTGTGTGTGGAGAGTGTGGTGTGTGTAAGTAGAGAGTGGTGTATGTGTATGAGTAGAGTGTGTGTGTGGTGTGAGTAGAGAGAGTGTGTGTGGAGTGTGTGGGTGAGTAGAGTGTGTGTGTGAGTAGAGAGTGTGGTGTGTGTAAGTAGAGAGTGGTGTATATGTGTGAGTAGAGTGTGTGTGGAGTGTGAGTAAAGAGAGTGTGTGTGTGTAGTGTGTGTGTGAGTAGAGAGTGACGTGTGTGTGTNGTGTGGAGAGTGTGGTGTGTGTAAGTAGAGAGTGGTGTATGTGTATGAGTAGAGTGTGTGTGTGGTGTGAGTAGAGAGAGTGTGTGTGTGTGGAGTGTGTGGGTGAGTAGAGTGTGTGTGTGTGTGAGTAGAGAGTGTGGTGTGTGTAAGTAGAGAGTGGTGTATGTGTGTGAGTAGAGTGTGTGTGGAGTGTGAGTAAAGAGTGTATGTGTGAGTAGTGTGTGTGTGAGTAGAGAGTGTGTGACGTGTGTGTGTGAGTAGAGAGTGTGTGTGTGTAGAGTGTGTGGCGTGTGTGTGAGTAGAGTGTGTGTGTGTGTGGAGAGTGTGGTGTGTGTAAGTAGAGAGTGGTGTATGTGTATGAGTAGAGTGTGTGTGTGGTGTGAGTAGAGAGAGTGTGTGTGTGTGGAGTGTGTGGGTGAGTAGAGTGTGTGTGTGTGTGAGTAGAGAGTGTGGTGTGTGTAAGTAGAGAGTGGTGTATGTGTGTGAGTAGAGTGTGTGTGGAGTGTGAGTAAAGAGAGTGTGTGTGTAGTGTGTGTGTGTGAGTAGAGAGTGTGACGTGTGTGTGTGGTGTGTGTGTGGAGTGTGTGGCGTGTGTGTGAGTAGAGTGTGGAGTGTGAGTAGAGTGTGTGGTGTATGTGTGAGTAGAGTGTGTGTGTGTAGAGTGTGGTGTGTGTGTGAGTAGAGAGAGGTGTATGTGTATGAGTAGAGTGTGTGTGTGGTGTGAGTAGAGAGGGTGTGTGTGTGGAGTGTGTGTGAGTAGAGTGTGTGTGTGTGAGTAGAGAGTGTGTGTGTGAGTAGAGAGTGTGTGGCGTGTGTGTGTGAGTAGAGTGTGTGTAGAGAGTGTGTGACGTGTGTGAGTAGAGTGTGTGGAGTGTGTAGAGTGTGTGGTGTATGTGTGTAGAGTGTGTGTGTGTAGAGTGTGTGACGTGTGTGAGTAGAGTGTGTGTGGACGTGTGTGTGTGAGTACAGTGTGTGTGGAGTGTGTAGAGAGTGTGTGGTGTGTGTGAGTAGAGTTTGTATGTGAGTAGAGTGTGTGTAGAGTGTGTGTGTGAGTAAAGAGTGTGGTGTGTGTGTTAGAGTGTGTAGAGTGTGTGTCAGTAGAGTGTGTGTGTGAGTAGAGTGTGTGGTCTGTGTGTGTGAGTACAGTGTGTGTGGCGTGTGAGTAGAGAGTGTGTCGTGTATGTGTGAGAAGAGTCTGTGTGAGTAGAGAGTGTGTGGTGTGTGTGTGTGAGTAGAGAGTGCGTAGCCTATGTGTGTGTAGACTGCATGTGTGTAGAGAGTGCGTAACCTATGTGTGTAGACTGTATGTGTGAGTAGAGTGCGTAGCCTATGTGTGTGTAGACTGTATGTATGAGTAGAGAGTGTGTGAATGGTATATGTGTAGAGAGAGTGTGTGTGGATAGTGTGTGTGTGTAAGCAGAGTGTACGTGAGCAGAGTGTATAAACGAGTAAAGTGTGTGTGAACGGTGTATGTGTGTGAGTAGTGTGTGTAGAGTGGGTGTGTGAGCAGAGCGTAAACGTGAATGGAGTGTGCGTGTGAGTAGAGAGTGTGTGTGTGTGTGTGTGTATGTATGTGTGGTAAGGACCGGTTAGTGTAAAGAAAGTAAAAACACGGATAAACGAGTTTTTGTGACCGACTCGTCGGCCACACACGGTCCCCGACTCGCTTCGGCGTCTTCCACCACCCCCACACTCACACACGACACACGGGGGGCGCCTGTGCGGAGTCGCGGCGACTCCTCTACCCCGTCGGCACACACAAGGACAGAGGTCGGTCGTCCAGTTCCCTGCCTCGTCGAAAGGGTGACATGGACTGAGGACAACGGATCTTAGAAACTTTCACCTGGGACTCATCTACGGAACCACTATTTAAACAGGGAATCAGTTCGCAATCAGTGAGTCACCACAGGCTGAGACGCTGGGGTGTCTGACATCGGAGGTCCGAGGAGACAGGTACCCCAAGAGGTCCGTTCCTATAACCTACACTCAACGGTACGGGAGGAGGTCCCCTAGAAGGGGTGGGTCCCCAACTTGGGCCCAGAGGACGTACCGTCCGTCTAGTAATGGTACACTCGGGGTCCCTTCGGGTCGGGACTCGTCTTCGTGTCGGCGACGACGAGGACACCGGCTGCGGGTGACCGGTTCGCTCCGAGAGAAAAACACGGAGTGACAGTCCGGAAACGTCCACTCGGCGACCATTGTCCCAAAGAAATCCACGATGAACAGGAGTTTTGACTCCTGCACTTCAAAAACATTGAAGAGACAGTCGGGAATGAGGAGATTGGACCCCTTGCTAATGGAAGGGCTTTGCAGCAGACGAAAGAGAAACAAGTCCTATAACCGGCTCACCGTCCTGGAGGCTAGGAGTTGGGGTATCGGTTGCTTCAAATGAACTTGAAACTTTCGTCGTGGGGAACGAACCGCCTGGCTGTAAAGTTGATGTGGAGTGACTAGTGCAAAGTGACATTCGCCCCGCACTCGTACCATTCACTCGTGACCGCATGTTCCATCCTCGACCACACGCCCAACCGGTCGGTCTCGGCCTCCGGGTGCTTCGGACAAAGCCTGCTCCCGACGGGCACAAGTGTCGTGGACGGCGCGTGGCCCACGGCATGGTCACCACACACCTTGGTAAAGTCCAGGATTCAAATCGTTATTCATCCGGGAGGAACTCAATGGTCCCGTCTAAAACGTGTTCCTCCGAACAACATTATTTACGGGCTCGTTTCTTCATCGGAAGAAGTGGAAACGGACCTTCACTTTCTTCCACAATCAGTGAGTCAGTACAGACTGAGACACGCTGGGGTACCTGACATGGGGCGGTCCGAGGAGGCAGGCACCCTAAGAGGTCTGTTCTTATGACCTAACCCAACGGCAAGAGAAGAGGTCCCTTAGAAGAACTGGGTCCCCAACTTGGGCTCAAAGGACGTAACGTCCGTCTAAGAAATGACAGACTCGATGGACGGATGGTAGTATGATTTTACAGTTGAAACCAAAAGAAAAAAACTTAAAATTGTAATGACTAAAATAAGAACAACCCTTCAGTCTGTAAAACCGTCGACATTAGCAAGTCCTACATTAAGTATAAAGTGTTTAATCGTTTACTTTCTTCTGGAAACCCCATTTTCAAAGTCATCGATGCTCTCACATGGTAGATGAAATTTCCTCCGGTAACTAAAAAGAAAATACACGTCAATTTTTTGTCGAAGGACATTTTTTTCTCGCGACAAAACAACATTCCTCAAAGCACATTCAAAAGAGAACGGAAGGTAGACCCTTGTCCTCTATTTGGTCACCAAAAGCCGAGGACAAAGCACTACTGGACCCTCCCGACGGACTGCAGTGCACCGGGACGTCCCCGCCCCCAGGGGTGGCGACGAGGTGGTCTTACGAGACACGAACCGCCGGACCCAGAGTCGGGGGACACGACGGACAAATAAAACATAATCTCATATCAGCAAATTCGTTTCTCTTCCTCTACCAGCCCACCGTAGTGGCTGAGTTACCCGTACTTAAACCCGGTTGAGGCCCTCTGTCACTCCCGGTCCCTCCCGACTGCGCGACGCTAGGTAGCTCAGCGTTTCTCGGCCGGTACTGAAGCACTGGCTTGTCGTGTCACCGCATCGGTGATTGACAACACTATCAAGGTCACTTGTCGCTTCCCTGAGTCGGTCTGTGTATGTACGCAGGTAAGAGGGGGGTCTGAGGGGAGGGTAGGTCCGACGGTGAATTGTAACTCGTCTCAAGAGACACAAGACATCGTCCAGAAAAAAACCAATAGGTAAAATTTATATCGTAACACATACACAGGTAGCCTTTGAGAGATTTGAGAGAGAAGACGGTATGAACACGGAGACTTTAAGGATTTGAGACATTTCGAATATTCAGGAAACCACCCTTACCCGCTACACCCACTCACCTGCCACCGTCCTTCACCGAGCGCCGGCGGAAGGGTCCTTCCCGACGGTAGGACCCGCAGACGTACCTTTGGAGTGTCGAGGACCTGGTCGTACAGCGGGGGCAAGTGTACAACGCCTCACCCTCCCCTCAGGGCTTACTGGCTCCACGCCCGTCGGCACTAGGCGATCGGAGAGAACAGAGACGTGCACGCAGACGCACAGACCCCCACAGACCTGCGTACAGACGTCCACGGGGGGTCTGAGCACGACCCAGAGTCTCACCACCTCACGACTCTCGTTACTCACAAACCACCCCGAGTCTTCGTCCCGTAGGGTGCGACGTACACGCCAGGTCAAGTCTCTCTGTACATTACTTGAGAGGAAGGGGATGTAAAAAAATAGAAATCACCTTTATAAAGGAGGTGCATGTAATTATCCTTTTACGTAAGAGTCGTTGTTAATTACTTTAAGGAGTAGATAAAAATGCCGACGACGCCTTGCTCCCTCCCCTCCGTCACTCCTGCAACTACCTATAAATAAATCTATGAGTCGGACACCTTACAGGCCGACCTAGCACAGAGCGGGAGTCATATTTGTAGGGGAGTCAGAGGTCTCTGCACCCACCCCTGTCGGGGAGCTTACATGTCCTTTGCGAACGAGGGAGGAGACGGCGGCCTCTGAGAAGTCACAGAGTCCGAAGGGACAGCCTTTCAAATTTCTGGGGGGGGTGGGAAAGAGACTCGACCACCAGACCTCACGACCGTACGATGCACGTCCCTGTGTCCCCGGACTCCCCGCCTCCCCTCAACCCACGTCCGTCCAGACGGACCACCCCGACGACGAACGAGCGGGGACCGCTTCTGCCACCGAGGGACGAGAACCTCTCTCGGGTGGCACCCAGTGGACCCTGGGGACGACCAGACCCTCGTAGAGACTCGGGTGTCGCGGACCCCGTCCCCAGGGGCCGGGACGCCCCCTTCGCCCTTCCAATGACACGAGCAATTAGGTGCACCTAAAGTGTGGACGGGGGCGGGGGGTTTTGTCCCCTGCGGTTTTGACGACTCCTGGTCACAGACACTGAAGCACAAGCTCACCCTCTGGGGCGACCAGACAGGGCTGCTTCACTTCTGCCTCCCGACGAGGGAGTGCCTGCTCGTCGACATGATGTCGAAGTTGGACAGGTCGGAGAGGTTCTTGTGGAAGTTCCATTGCGATACGGGGTCTCGGACACTGGAGCCCCGGGGACGACGGACCGTAACGAGAGTCCGAGGAGACACACAATGTTACGCCGGAGGTACTCGCGACCTCTTGGACGCCAGGGAGTCCGTGACACCCCCAGACCCCCTGCCTGTCCTCACCAGGAGTGAGACAGGGGTCACGCCCGAGCCGGACGGTCCCCGCGACCTGTCACACGGTTGGTCAGTGCCGAACATGGGATCGACACGGGGCACCAAGTCTCACTCAGAAAGAGCACCCGAACCGCTCAGTAAGTCACTCCTTCCAGTGCCCCGGACAAGGTCCAACACCTACCTCTCGTCCTCCAGCGGGTCCCGGCACACTCACTGGTGCACGGGCTCCCCCACCCTGGTCGCCTCGGGTGCACCGAGGCGGAGACGGACGACGGGTCTCTGGCGGGAGGTCGGGGCTGGACTCTGTGTAAACCCACAGTCCCCGACGAGAGTGGGGTCGGACTTACAGCCCCCCGACACGAAGTCTCCGACCCCGGGTGTAAGGACACCGTATCTGCAATGTCTCAGTATGTCGACACCTGGTTCGACAGGGACGCTACATCTACAACAACTCAGTGTTCCGACACCCGGTTCGGGTGTTCTAGGGCCGCGGAGGACCGCACACCGTCGGCCCCTCGCCACTCGAGACTCAGCATGCGGGTCCACGGTCGGTAGACCGAGGATCTTGTTCTCTGGAACGGAGCCGCGTCCGGGGGTCCTGCCCACACGCCATCGAATCTCGGACGTCTCCGCCCCGCCGGTCACTCTTGGTACAAGTCAATCCAGCACCGGCGAGACACGAGTCAGGGTTCAGGAGTCGTGAGACCCCAATGACCGTCCTCTGCACCGAATCCCATCCCCCGTCCGTCGGCCTCGGAGCACCCTCGCACCAGATATCACGACGTGGTTCTCCGTGCCGGAACCACTCCTCCCTACACGGACCCTCACCGGTCCCGTAGAACGAGACGTGCCCCCGGTTCCTCCCACTCGAGAGTCCGCGAACGTGCCGGGCACCTGTCTCGAGGCGGAAGGACGAGCACGGGGGGGGCGGGGGGGGGAGGTGGTCGGGGACGCGACCGGAACGAGGAGGACCTCTGGGTCAGTGTCGTACCCCGCCACAGAGACGTCCACTGGGCTCCGGGCGTGTGGATGTCACACCCCCACACGTGGCGTCGGCGTCCGAACCTACTTCCTCCGACGTTCCTACCGCGACAGACGGACGACAGGCCCTCGTTCCCCCGTAGAAAGCCCGCCGACCGCAGGTACTTCGACCTGATGTCCGTAGTCCTGCTTCGGCAGTAAGACTCAATACGGTTGCCTCTGTGAACGGGAGGCCCATTCAGAAACGCCCGCCCGCCTCACAGACAAGGGTCATCTGTACCTTAATCTGTGCCGTCGTCTTCCCTTGAGTCCTTACTGCGAGGTCTACGGCACTCGGGGTCGTGTGCCTTACCAGGTAGGATGGTCGGGACTCACACTCGCGAGCCCGGGTGCTTGTCAGTCAGTTAAATCCCCCCGAAGGGAGCCCCTTAGCAACAAGTTCCACTGGCGGGGACGGCCCGTGTCGACTGCGCCACGTCTATTAGTCCCAGTGAGACTAAAGGGGAAGGGTCTTTGACTCCTGCCGCTGGGCACACACAAGGGGAAGAACAAGTTACCCTTCTTGATGCTCCTCACACAGCACCTCTCGTCCCGGTCCGAGACCACGCGCTGGTGGCGGTTGATGCTGTCTCTGGTGCTCACCCCAAAGACGTTCGTGACATTCACCTGCGCGGCCCCGGGGGCGACCGTCCGCGCCATCGGGACGTGGGCGACCTCCGGACCGAAGTACGAGTCTAGAAGGACCTGACAGGCGTAATCACCGTCGCGAAGACAACGTATACCACAAAAGAGCGGCCCCGATAAAAGGCATTTCTTTTCAGTAGGAATCAACGAGATCCCCCGGTCCACTGTCTATCCACACCCCGCCAGTCGAGAGGGGGAGGGGTCGAGGTCCCCGAACACAGGCGTACGGTCGAAAAAGTCGTGGTCACCGAGTACAGGTGTGAGCAATCTTAGCGACGACAGGGTCCAGACGTCCCACCACTCCCCAGGAGTTCAGACGTCCCGGAGCAGACGACTGGCAGCCGAGACGTCACGCGACACGGCCCGTCCCCAGCCCCTCCGAGAGTCACGGGAACGACGGCACCTCTCTTACCTGGGTGCTCTCACAATCATTGTACGTCCCGTGTCTGTCTACACCCAAGAGTTCCTTTCACTGCCCTGCCCACGTGCTGTTCAACAAATCAAGAACATTCACCGGTACCTTGTTTCACTATGTACAACTCCTTAATCCCGAAGGGACACCCGAGTCTGTCCTTTCTTCGACGGACGTTACGTCCTCTGGACCCAAGTTAGGGACCGAGCCTTTCTCGGGGACCTCTTCCCTCGCCGTTGAGTGAGGTCATAAGAACGGACCTCTTAAGGTACCTGTCTCCTCGGACCGCCAGATGTCAGGCACCCCAGTGTTTCTTAACCTGTGCTGACTCACTGAGTGTATGTGTGTGTGTGTGTGTGTTCCTTAATCTTTGTAATTCAGATGTTCCCTGATGACATCGGAAGAAACCTCCGAATAATGCTGTCCTAGAAAAAGGACCATCCAATCTACTGTATAAAAATCGAATAGTGTCCTAAGAATAACAATAGCAATAGTAAGCATGAAATTAGTTCATTATGGACAAGAGTTCCTCAACATGACAACGACACCCCACCAATTCACACCTTCCCCTTGAACCAGGATTAAAATCTCAACTTTACCCTTACTTTGTGTCTTCCTTCACCCCTCACCGACCCCTGCCTGTCGTGGGGAGTCGCGGTCACGGTGCTTCCCCCCGTGGGGCCGACCCGCCCCCGGACTGTGAGAGGAGCGCACGGCGGGGTCGGTGGTCGGTGGCCTGTAGGTGGTAGTAGAAGTTCACGCTGCTCCTACGGCTGCACCCCGCCGGGGTCCAGAAGTCGCTCCACGCGCCCACGCTCCACTGGAAGCTCACCTTCTGCTTCCACCAGACGGGGGGTTTCTTCTACCTCACGTTCAAGCAGGTATTCGTGGCCTGGATGCTGGACGCCGACGAGAGCAGGGAGTGGCCGAGGACCAGGAAGCAGGTGCTGCCTCGGAGCACTCATGAAGGGGGGTGGTCGGGCGGCCGGCGCAGACAGCGTCCGGGTCGTAGGGCTACCCCGTTCACGTGTCTCGAAGTTCGAGGCTAAGACTTCCACCCTACCGGAGCCCGGAGACGAACCCGTCCGGACCACATAAGACCCCCCAAACCTTCGTCTCCGTCGATTTCGGTCGGAACTCTAGGGTTTCGTCGACCACTCGTCGACGTCCGGGCTACCTTAGTCCGCACCAAACGAAGAACAGACCCTGCGACAGGCACAACCCGAAAGGACCATCGAGTCAACCATTTCTTAGACGGACGTCACACCCACTGGGTCCGAGGTAGGGACACAGTCCTTCTAGGGGACCTCTTCCTCTACCGTTGGGTGAGGTCATAGGACCGGACCTCTTAGGGTACCTGCCTCCTCGGACCGCCCGATGTCAGGTACCCCAGCGTTGTCAGCCTGTGCTGAAACTGATTTGGTGGACAGACACAACTCAACTACCCCCACAATTGAACGGGACCAAACGAAGGGGTTGATGGAGCCGGTACGACCGGGCTGGCGAGGTGCGAATCTCGTCACCCCTTACACCTGGGCCTTCGGAGCCCTTGGACTTCTGCCCCCTGCGGAACGGCGGACTCAGAGCCCTGAGTGGGGCACACAGGGGACGCGCACAAAAGTCGCAGGCGAGTGAGAGACCGGAAACAAATGGGTCTCTGGACACAGTCCCGACACAGGTCTCCTCGACCCTCTGCGAGCCTGCCATCGGAGAAGACTTTCCCACCCTTCTCGACGGGGGTTCGCACAGCCCTGTTTGCGGCTGGAACGAGCGGAGGGTGCACAGCAAGACGTCCATGATGTAGTTGGACACAGTCTTTTATATGTTCCCTGGGGTCCTGACGAGCCTCTCTCGGTCGCACACGTTTTCCTCACGGAGACCGCTCCACGTCCAGGAGCCCGAGCAAGTGTGCGTCTTCGACCTACAACATCCATTCCGGGACGCCAGTGTGCACAGCGGAGACTCAACCCTTCTACTCCCACAGCAGGACCCTGACCTCCCAGTCGCGACCGAAGGCAGCCTTGGACGTCCTCACAATAAGAGTCATTGGTAAAGAGTCCGTCGGACCCCGGAGGACTTCGCAATCTATTCGTGCCAGTACAAGAGACTCTGCCGTCCAGGGCCAGACACAGATCTCCCGACCCACCAGAACCCTACAGGTCCCAAGGAGGCTCAGGGACGAGGTTGACACCCGGCTCACGGACTCAGAGGGGCATGTGACCGTACCCAAATAAGCCCTCTTCGACCTGCTGTTTGTGCTTTTGCACCAGTCCTGGTAGGTCTACGTAGGAGCATTTACAGAATTATTAAACTGTAGCCTTTTACTTCGAGAAACAATTATCAAGACTACCTCTTAAAGAAAACGTCAACCAACAACTCACTTTCTGAGAAAGCAGTGCGCTTCCCTCTTCCAACCCGAAAGAAGAAAATCCCTGTCAGTCCCGACCACCTTCCCTGTTCTTTCTTTTGGCAGTGACACGGACAAGTCGCCACCCCGCCCCCCCCGCCAGGGGTTCGACAGGACTACTTTCGTGCCCCTTTGAATCAGGTGAGCTCGACAACTTTACCTTTTTCCTTTAAGACCTCCTGTCGACAGTGGGACCTCTCTTTGGGGGCTGAGACGTCCAACCTTCACCCCCACTTCAGTGGGAGGCGGACCCGGGGTCGTCTTCACAGGTCTGGAGGGTCGGGCACTGGAACCTCTACAACCAACAACGACGGTACTTCCCGTGGCCCCCGACTCCCACCAAGAGAAGGACACGGAGCAGTAGCACACCTGCACACTGGGCCCAGAAGGGTGTCGGCTCACGTTTCTGATCCTCCAACTTCGGAGGACTTTTCGTATCACTCTGGAGGACAAGAGACTGTGCGGTCCACCCTAGAACGGAGAGTCCGGGGTTGTCCTGTTGGCAGACCTCCGGGCAGTGGTACTGGGGTGTAAGTGAATCCCCTGTAGTGGAATACCCCACTTCTCTACCTGAAGTGTCTTTGACTCCTGGTTGTCAGGAGTCTTTGACACGAACTATACACACACACAGTATATACACACACAGTATATACACACAGTATGTACACGCCCACAGTATATACACACATTACACACAGTACACACACAGTATATACACAGTACACACAGTATGTACACGCCCACAGTACACACACAGTATATACACACACAGTACACACAGCACACAGTATACACACAGTATGTACACGCCCACAGTACACACAGCACACACAGTATACACACAGTATACACACGGTATACACACACAGTATATATACACACACAGTATACACACACAGTACACACACACACACGTGTACATTGCAAGTCGTCAAGAGGTCCCGCCGCAGAATCAGGTGAAGAGTCCGACTCACGGCTCCGGACCTTCCAGTTCTCACGACGGGTAGAGCAGACGCCACCCCCCTCGTGAACTCGTTCTGGAGGTGGACAACAAAGGTATAAGGTCTTCAAATTCGTAAAGAGAAGTTTCGACCCTTTGAAGGTCTTAAAATGTCTCTTCGGGTCAATAAATATTGTTTAAGTGGGTCTCATCGAAACTGGCACTGCCCCCGGCCCTCGGACCCAGAGTGGGGAGTCGAGGGGAACTCACCGGGGACACGGAGCCGGCACGGACCTCCTGGGGACCGTCGACCGTGACGGGTAAGACCCGGGTGACGGGGATTCCTACACCCAACCCACACTCACGGTCCAGGCTCCTGGCGGGACACGGTTCTCGGTCCGGACTCTGGCGACACAGGGCCGGGGACCTCGGTGGCAGGCAGACGACTCGCCCCGACCCGAGCCCGCAGGGGTCCCGTCGAGAGTCTTGGAGACCGGGGACCCTCGGCCCGGCGACTTTCGCACAGGGGCGAAGGGAACCGGGGACGCCTGATCTCGAGACGACCAAGGAGTCGGTGCGGGAGAAGTCTTCGTCCTTCTCGGGACACACCTCGGCCCTCTCGCTCGTCTGGTCCCGTCAAGACACACCCGGCAGAGAGACGCCCCACCTCCAGAGCGGGGACGGGGCAAGCAGGGCCCCGTGCACCCCCTTCGCGACCCGACCGTGTCTCCAACGACCCCTGGAGTCCGACGGCGGCACTGGACGTCAGATCGAGACGTGCGTGCGGCACGTCCCCGAGGGGCGAGCCGGGACTCGACGTGCGGGACCCCAGAGGGACAGTGTGTCCGCACACGAGTGTCCATCCCCGACTCCACACTGGGCGCCAGAGGAGACCGGTGTGTCCATCACTGCGCCCGGTCCACGCTCAGTGGTCCGACCGTCACGACTGGCGGTCCCGCTACTCAGAGGTCTCGGTGAACACTGGAACTCCAAGGATCCTACGGGACCTCTATTGCAGTCAAGTTACCAGACACAAAGTCTACTGTTTCAGTAGCATTGAATGAGATTTCCGGTGGTAACACCCCTGTTATTCTGCCGCAGACGACAGTAGCTCGACTGGACACGGTTCTGTCACCCCGCCGGAAGCAAGTACTCCACTCCCACGCCCCAGGGGACCGGGTCCCCCCTCGACCCACGACCCGCCCGACCCGGAGGTAGTCTCGAGGAGGGGTGCCAAAGACGAACCGCCGAATCACACACACGACGTCTCTCCTATGACCCCGACAGTGTCATCGCTCCCCCCCTGGCCGGGGACTCTGAGGATCGGACTACCCCGGTCCCGGTGAGGCGTTCCCTCCTCAGGACCTACCTCCGACCGTGGGAACGTGCTCTGACTATTTCACCCTAAAGTGGCCCGAGTAGAAGTTCCAGTGTCACATTGATTCCGAAGTGACTAGCCACGGCGGGTACCGGTCGACAAGTCCACCGGCCAGACCCTGGGGGCCGTCCACCCCGCCGTGGTGGACCTTACGGGAAAATAAAACGACCTTTACAGGCGGAGGCCACGATCCTCCCGCAAACCGGTCGTCTCCCTCGCACACTTGACACGAACCACTTGTCTGTGTTAAAGTAATGTCTTCGCCCCGAACCCTTTCCCCTCTGGGTCTTTGACAGTTTCCCAACTTTAGTCACGAACATTTCGTCCGAAACTTTTTATACCCTCGTCTAAAAGGGTCGACAATCTACAACGGGTCACAGATTCACATTTTTTCAATGTACAACTTCACGAACGGACGAAAAAAAAAAGGTGCATGACCAACTCGACCTACCACAACCCCTTCCCTCTACTTCAGCGAGAGGGTCGGATCTCGCCGACCAGGGACCGACCCCCGCCCCTCCCGACCCACCACCCGCCGAGGGCCCAGCCTTCCCGTCGACCCACCACCCCCCGAGGGTCCTACCTTCCCGTCGACCCGCCAACCCCCGAGGGTCCCGTCTTCCCGTCGACCCGCCACCCCCCCGAGGGCCCCGGGACCGTCCACCCACCTTCCCGCCGACACTGGCGCCAGGTGCACGGAGACGTCCAAGCTGTAGCTGTCGACGTGGATGGTGAAGTCGACCCTGAGCGCTCGCCGGACACGGCACTTCGGAGTCCTCCACGTCTACCACTTGCCCTGGTAGTAGTTAGGGCGGTTGCCGGCCTCGAAGTCGGAGCCCCTATAAATGAAGTTCATTCACCCCGGCAAAACACCGTCGCGGTGGGGTATTAGGGGGGCAGAAACGGGCCGACTTCCGACACTCTACTTCTGCAGGCACACAAACGCACAAAATCAACGGTAAAGGTCCATGGGAACAGTGCAGACCGAGTTTGTCTCCCGTCTGTAACGAATCGACAAGCTCAGCTTGGGGTTTCTACCACTCCAGAGAACTTACACTTTTATTGCAACGAGGAGGAGAATCGTAAACACTATTCGGGTCTCCAGCCTCGACCTTGGAAGACCAGACTAAAAACTACTCCTTGGAAGACCGAAATGATCAAAGAGAAAAAATTCAAAGAATCGTCGCAGTGATCCACCCAGGGCCCTAGATCCCGACAGGGGCTCGGGAAAAGACAGAGAAGTCTGCTAAGTCGCGGAGACCCCTGTAATCTTGGTTGCCTCTGTTCATACACATGCTCTAGGTCGAGAGTAGGTAGTGCCCGAGGTCGTCGGGACGGACGAGACCCCGGTCGTAGACAGTCTCCTTCCGGTTGCTGGTCGTGAAGTCAGCGTTTCAGCCTTGGAGGTTGGTTTGGTCTATGATGCAGGTTCCATTAAGAGAGGTGGGCGCACGGTGCCAATCGAAGGAGCCTCCGTGCAATTGGAAAAGTACTTGTATGTGAGGGAAGTCAATTTTGCAGTCTAGCCAAAATTGTACTTTCCGGGTCCAGGTCAGGACACAGAACACCTGACTCGTCGTGCACAGTCCCAGGGTTACCAAGTGACAGCCCTTCTGAATCTAGGATTTGTCTACACGTTTCGGACCAGATTTGGTCTCCACCACTCCACCCGCACCTCCTGGTGTCGGTCTTAATGAAAACCAACCACACCAAAAGTAGTACTACGAAGAAACTTTGAAGTCTACGACGATCCCCTCCCATTCTCTAAAACATAAACAGTTTTCCTACTTTTCTCCCTCCGGACCGGGTTCACAGGTGTCACCCATACCTCCTTCCGGAAGGCGATGTACCTACGTCGAAACAGGACATAAAGAAAGAAAGGAAGGAAAAACAACTCTATTTTAACTGCATCTCGGTATCGAGTCTACCAATTCTTGGACGGACATTACGTCCTCTGGACCCAAGCGAGGGACCCACCCCTTCTAGGGAACCTCTTCCTTTACCGTTGAGTAAGGTCATAAGAACGGACCTCTCAAGGTACCTGTCTCCTCGGACCCCCCGACGGCAGGTACCCCAGAATTTCTCAGCCTGTCCTGACTTGTTGATTTTGACATAATCAAATTCCACAGGTCTTATTGTTAGACTCAATATATGTAATACTTTACTAATAGTGTCCTTTGAACCACTGACAGGTAGTACAGGATATCCATGTTTTAATTTCTTCATCCTTTTTTTTACAAAGAGAATATCACTCCTGAGAATCCTAAATAAGAGAACTGTATGTCGTCCCAAGCAATATAAATCGTACACCACACACCGTAGGACTCATAATGTGTGGACCATTGACGTTTCGAAGAGAGAAAAAGACACTCAAACAACCAAACAAAGACTTTGCATTAACTGGACGGCACGGTATAATCAAGGTCAACGTACTGTCGCAAAATTTGTAAAGGCATGTGAAGTTTTAGTAATGGTGCGATCCAGACCAACAGTAGACAGTGGTGCGTTTCTTCACTGTATTAATAACTGACATAAGGGTATGAGACGTGAAGTATACATGCGAGAAAATAGTACGTTGACCTGTAAACACGGAGGAGTAGGGGGAGTGGGTACAGAAAGGATTAAGGAAGAACTGGACCTTTCTTATAAAGGTCCTCCGTCGAGCACACAAAAACAAAAGTTGTTGATCAGAAGGAGACATTTGGTAAAGTACCAAACTAAAAACTTGATCCACTTACTTGAACGAAAAAAATTTTTGTCAATTTACACAAATGTTTTGGTCGACTGAAAACTGGAGGGGCTCTCCTCCACCCCCACCCATCGACGAGGGACTCATCCACCTCAGAGTCTCTCCAAAGGCACGTGTCCACCATTTATTCGGTCAGAGACACGAACCGTCACGGGTGACCTCGACCCGTCTCAGGACGGTCCAGTCGGACCGAGCGCAGGTGCGGAGGGGTAGTTCTCGTGGACGTCCGTGGGACGGTGAAGAGGAGCCCGGAAGGGCGACCGTGTGGAGCCGGACGAGTGGGGGTGGGGTGAAGGGGGGACGGTGTGGGTCGAGCCCCGAGTGAAGAGAGAGGGTCGTCGTGACGGCGACCACCCAGACGTCGTCACCGGGTCGAGGTGCGACGTCGGGACTCGTCCCCGGGTCCATGGTCCGACTCTTGGAATACAGACATTCCGGATACAGATCAGATCAACCGGAGAACGTCAGGGGTCCGAATCTCTCGCACACACACACACACACACACACACACATGTACACATGTAGACACACACACGTAAATAAATAAGAACCAATCAATTTAGGGAAAGAATGGAAAAGTGAGGTAAGTGAGTGGTGGTCATCCGTTATCCAAACCAAAATTCTGGAAACAGGTGCATGGTCCTTCTTCACGTCAAATTGGGGTGGGACGGTGCGCAGACGCAAGGAAGGTCTCCCGCCCTCCGGCGGTCCGGGTAGAGACCGACTCCAAGCCACAACGGTGGAACCAAGGAGTGGTTGGAGTACCCAAACACAGGTGTCAGGTCCGACACCCCGTCGGCAGAGTCCAGTGTCGAGTCGGCCCATGCATGGTCACTCCTGGGGCCCCCAGGGGACTCGGGTCGGGTGTACCGGCGGGAGTCCCGACCGGAGGCGAGTCAGGCGGCGTGTGTGGCGTGTGGGACCGGGAGATCGCCCCCGGCTGACGCTTGACCGGCGGTTCGACAGGAGTGTTCCGTCCCAGATGTGTCCGTGGGGAACGTAGAGTGTGGTCGACGTCCAAGTCCCCCGCGAGGAATCCACACTATCGAGTAATCTTTCCATGATGCTTTTCGACAGAATCAGTACGAATGTCAAATAAAGTCACTTTCCTATATTTAATTTTGGTCGGTCACCCTCTTCGTGGCATCCCATTTCAGGTCCTCCCTCGGTCTGTGAAGACCACAGAAGAGGGACACCTCAGTCCTCCACAATTGCACGTTCACACACTGTCGTACTTACACATGTTGTGCGTTCCTTCGAGCCCTCGACTGGTCCCTCCGGGCGGGCACGGAGGCACAGGTCCCCAAATCACCGAGAAGTGACACATACGAACTGACTAATCAGTCACAAAATCAACCAAACGACTGACCAACCAACTGACCAACCAACCAACCAACCAACTGACCGACCAACCAATCACCCAATCAACTGAGAAGCCAATCACCCAACCAACCGACCAACTGATCAACTGACCAACCAATCACCCGACCAACCAACCGACTAAACGACCAACTAACCAACGGATGTACCAGTTGGGCCCACAGGTCCGTCTGACTCTGCACCCGTCGGGGGTGAGGTGTAGCACAACAAACGACTCCTGTCTCCGGTCTGGACAGAATCCCGTTCCAAGTTCAGAGAGGGCGAAGGACTGAATCCCGTCCCCGAGGTATAACACACACTCGTCAGACACTTCTCGAGGAGGCCCTGTACTCTGCTTCCTGGGAAAGCAGACTAAAATTCGGAGACGTCTGGAAAGCGTCTACTACCTCTTCATTTGAGTCGGGCGACAGCTTCGTGGCACAAGTACGACGACACGGAAAAACTGTCTACCGCTGGACCTACACCACAAACGGAGCAGGAGGTTCACACCTTTTCTATTCTGTTTCAGACACAGGAGGTGGTAGAAGAAGGTGACACTGGGGGACCACTTCCTGCCCTAGGGGCTCAAGTCGGTACTCTGACGGCTGACGGTCATGGAGAAGAGGACCGTGTGGAGACGTCACACGGGCGACCCCATTCACCCCGCGACCGGGTGTCGTAGGGGGTCGGGGTCTCACGGTTCCGACCGAGGGCTCTCCTCAACAACACTCCCTCTTCGGCAATGGACCCAACACTGGGGTACAGAAGGGTCTCGTCTCAGCACCAGGACCTTCTGGTTCCGTCGACCACACAGGGGGATTCAGAGACGAGGTCTTCGCGGGGACACGGGAACCCCGGGTCGTCGTCCCAGTCGTTCCGACGTCGCCCCGCTCCGTACAAGAGGTCTCGTCGAGAGGAGCAGGGGAATCACTACCTCCGAGTTCACCAGCTCCGTCACAGAAAGGGCTAGGAGACGGAGTCAGAGCCGTAGTCTCCCCAAACGGGCGCCCCCAAGAGGGTCGACCACCGAGCACAGAAGAACCCACACCCACACGTGTCAGTCCCGGGCCCGGAGCGGCCCGTCACCCCGACTCGCGACACCAGAGGGACATCCCGCCCGAAGCTGCTCCTCTAACGCCCCCTGCTGCTATGGGTCCTCGTGTTCCCCGAGAGCCTCGCGTCGGTCCGCCAGCCCCGCCACGAGTCGGACGACGACCACCGCGAGTGACCGACGGACGAGTGGGACGACGACATGTTCTTCCTCGCGGCCATTCCTCTCTCCTCCCAGGACCGCCCCCGGGTCCGGCCTCCGGGTCTCAGTTCGGGACCGAAGGAGCAGAACTCGTCGTCGTCGATCTCGAGAATTCTGAGACTTACGACACAACACATTTCGAAGGACGTTACTGACAGGGACGCAGACTCGACAGTCCAGTGTACCGGTCTACGGGGCACCCGGAGTCGGGCTCGGACGGGACAAGGGTCCTGTACCGAGCGACATGCACAGGGGTGCACTCGACTGACGGAAGACTAGCTGACTGGGGACGGGAATTCTCCCCTCGTAAATGCTCCACGTCCGACACTGGAGTGGGGGTAGGTATCAGAGAAGAAACCCCCCACTTTCCAGAACAGTGAGTCTCCGTCCGGTCGCACTGACAGGTCGTCCAAAGTGCAGTGGGCACTTGCTCCGGGTCCCGAGACACATGCCAGTCGGCACAGGGTTCCCGTCCCTACCCGGCCGAGACCCCGAAGGACAGAGGGGGGAGTGGACGGGTGACTAGGTCTCCGTCCTTCACGACTGACGGTGGTGGGGCCGGGGTCTCCGATAGTCGGACTACGTCCTCAACCCGTCCTCCAGACCCAACCTCGACCGGGACCCAAGCGGTGAGTCGGGCCATTAGAGTCGTGTCGGGACCCCACCGCCCCTCCACACCCGAGCAAGGTAGACACACCCCTTTTCGTCCGCGTCTCCACGTCCCATTGAGTGACACCAGAGACAATCGTGGCGTTTCTACCCCACACAGAAACGTATGTCCCAAACTTAGACGAAGAGGACTAAGGCATCGGAAGGAAGGAGACTGAACCGAGGGTCGGGACGACAACACCCAACTCCCTCGCACACGAACCCACCCGTGTCGGAGGACAGCCCCCCGTGTCATCCCCTCCAAGGCCCCACCCCGCCGAGGTCCGACCTCATTGACCTTGGGGGAAACGTCCCTCTACCATTACTCGTCCGAATGGTTGACGACGGCGGCCTCACGCTTGCACAGCATGTTCATGAGCTTCCATTCCGGACGGTTCCGGAGGTCGCCGAGGGGCTGGGGAGGGACTGGAGGGGGAGGAGGGGTGTGTGTGCCAGGTGCACAAAAACGGTACAACCGGTCACCGACGTTCCTTTCCCCTTTGAGAGCATCACGAGTTGGACTTGTGTAAGAAACAGGCAAGAAGAAGTTCCAAAAGATTGACACTACCGTCGATTTAAGAATTATAAGTCCAGCAAAGATGAGAAAACCGAGAAGACGTCTTTCGCACCGTGACCCTTACAACGCGGAGACCGTAAACCTACCAAAGGAGGTCAACTCAAAGACCGTCAACACGGGTCCACCGTATTTACGTGAGGACCGAGAACTAAGAGGAAGGTCGACGAAAGATCTTCCAGAGGGAGTTGACGTGTACAGGTGCACCACAACAGGTGCCCCGAGGAGAGTGGAAGCCGGCAGGGGCTCAGGGACTGGGACAGACGGAACCAGCCTAGAGTCGTCCTCGACCGCGAACGGTCGGAAGGGGAAGGAGGGGGACGACCCCAAAGCCCCCACCAATCTGCTCCAGAGTCCACCCGGGTGCCAGGGACGCCACAGGGCCGTCCACTTGTTCCTCCTCCTCCGGCTGCTCTTGCTCTGGCTCACCGACTACCTCCTCCAGGTCGGCGGCCGCGGTGCCGGGCCCTTCCTCTCAGTCCTCTTGCCCGTACACCGGCGGTTCAGCCACTCTCGGCGACTGCGCGAGTCGCGGGACGTGCCGCTGCTCGTCCTGTCGCTCCTGCTCCAGGACTGCGACGGGCTCCACTTCCACGCGGGCGGGCCGGCCCGTGGGCCGCGGCTTCCACCGGGGGGCGACGCCGGCGACGGCGCGTTCCGTGGGGACGGTGGAGCCCGCCTACTGGCCCACCCCGACCACGCGCCCCTCGGCCGCGCGGCCCCCGCCGGGGCGCGCCGCCGGCGCGGGTAGTCGCGGAAGGTGCTGCTGTCGCTGCTCCTGGAGGACGTGCAGATCCGAGTACGCGTGGCGAAGGCTGGTTTAGGCTACCCTGAGGCACTACGAAGACAGGAACCGGAAATTGCTTTTGACAGGTTTTTTCCCTTCTCACAACCACCACTCCCTCCTCCCCCCGCGGGGAGAGGTACCCGCGCCCCCAGCCCCTCCGCACCGGCGACTACCGCCACGTGCGGGGCCCAAACAGGGGTCGGGAGCAGAACTCGCACCGGTGGCACGCGAAGAATTTCCGCGGCGCCGGCCTGCGCAGAACCCTGGCTCCCGACGCAAACTCCTTCTGGGAACGACGAAATCCGGGACATCCCATAAACTAGTAATATAAAATCGTAAATTAAGAGAGGAGGATAAATAACTGAAAACTGTTAATGAGTCCAAACGCTTTTTCTTTTTTCTTTTTTTTTTTTTTTGGTGGTTGTCAAAAAAGGACGGCCGTCCCCCATTGGAAAGGACAGGTAAGAAATTCGTCCCCCTCCGACACCCGTACGAGTCTGCGAAACTTGACCAGGTGCTACATAGGAGAGTCAATCTGAGGTGGCGAGACAGAGAAAAGGGAAAACGAAGACACCGCAGTCCCGTGTACCCACACACGCACGCGTGTACGCACCCAGGCGTCAACGGACCCGACACCTCCCCCACGGCGGGCGAGAGACGGAGAGCTCAGTGATTGTCGACGTCGGAAAGAAAAAAAAACGTACTACAGAAGCTAGGGTCCACGTGTCTCGTGTGAATAGTCATAAAGAGAGCGGTCGACCACTTCAGTTTGTTGGGTGGGTTTCTAACTACACACACACACACACACACACACACACACGTGCACGTGTGTACACGGATACACGAGTGTACACACAGGCTCTCTTACCTCAACTCTACAGTCTAAAAAAAGGTCTGAACCCCACATCCAGAGTGGAGAAGTCCAAGAGTACTATGGTGGAAATGACACGAATAAAAAAATTCTTTTTTTTTTTTTTCACAGATAACTGGTAAGCTGGATATTCTTCGGAATTAAACGTGTCACGCACTGAGTACCTTCAACGTACTTTCGGTCACCCGGTCCGAGAGCGGGGGTCGGAACGTGAACCTAAGGGCGGGGCCGTGCCGGCTATAGCCGGCGGGCCAGGCGTCCTGCCCTCGCCCCTGGCGCAGGAAGGGGCCGACAACCGCGGAAAGAGACTTCACAAATTGCTTACTGAAAAGACCGTAAATATCTCGACATATATCTGAGTCACCATAAGTATAGGACCTTTCGGTTGGTTGGGCGTCCCAAGAACCCAAACATGAGAGCAAACCGATCGAATAAACTAAAGTTGTACTCACATAAAAATTTTTAACTAAAGAAAGGAGTAAAAAAAAGTTAGTTTAAATGACATTATATTCCATAAGTTGCTAAACTTATTTTCTATTTAATAATCGACCCACCAGGACGAAAGACGGGAACTCACTTTTCGGGGACTCAAACAGGCTATGGGAAAGACGTAGAGGACGACGTAAGGTCTTTGTCAGCACAGGCCCACAGCCGGCTGGGAAGTGTGCACAGGGGTTCAGAGGGGCTCACATCTACGAGTGAGCTCCGGGTGCCCCCCGGAGACAGTCGAAGTGGGTGTGGACCAAAAAGGAGGAAGGCTCTTTCGTCTAGAATCCTATAAATAAACAAAAAAATGGTTTTATCGGTGGTACTCACGTCTAGGGTGTTAGGACCATATGTCGGGTCCGAATGTACCTCGACCCTCTCCCGAAGAGAACGTACTTAGACCAAAGGTAGACTTTACTGGCTGATCATTGATCTCGAAGGGCCTACAATGATACTTCTGTCTGGCTCGTCCCTCATACTACAGACTGATATCTGAATAGCCTCAGTCGCAGGTAGGAAAGACGAGTATAAGACTAATAAAGGTTGGCCTCTCTGACAAAAGGAGAACTCCTCAAATTTCGTAGAGAGAGTTCTGTCTGTGAGACCCCAGAATATATTTCCAAATGCAACACTCGGGTGCCAACGACCAAGAGTCTACGACACAGGTCCTTGGACAACAGGTCCGGTGAGGGAAAAGAGACGGGTCTCCCCATGAGCGCCCGGGACACCCACTTGCACTACTGAGAAGTAACCGTGGAGCCGGCAGACGGGACCACCGGTCCACACGCCCCGTGTCCCGTTGTCCCTTCACTTGTGTGCACACTCCACAAACGAGTGCGACACAAGAGGTCGTGGAGCCATTAGAGAAGGGGACTCGGGGATGTTTATCTGAGTCAGACACGGTTGACACCAACATCCTTCAAATCCTTTTACGAGGGGTTGTCGTTCATTTAGAAAGTACTCAGATTAAATCAAAGGAAAATTGGTTCTAAAATTCGGGGTGGAAACATCTCTGACACATAACTTACCGTCCCCCGACCCTATTCATCTTCCAATCCTGTCGCATCCGTTTGGGACACGGGTCCTTTTGGGTGTGCTCTCACCTCTGGGTCGAGGGTGGTTCTCGAAAGATCTACGTCGACGGACGAAAGGTGGTTGGACACTGTGTGTGACCGGTGCTGGTGGAAGTCCCTCCAGCTACCGGTGGGGTCCCCCAGTAGATCTTTCTTAAGAAGGTAGGGAAACGTGGTCAAGTTCTCCATCCGTACCTCCTGTACCTCCAGAATGGAAAGAAGGCCCCAGTCCAGTGGTCGCCCATCACACGGAACCCCACCTCCAGTCCAATCTAACTAATCTTTGGGGAAGTGGTCGAAACCTCTTAGGGGTACTGGGTCTCCCTGTACTGAAGAATGAAGACGTCTACTTGAACCGGCTACCCCTCAACCGTCGAGTTCCCACCGATTTTCACAACACGGAGGGCCCTCCCACCCAGTGACGTACTTAGGGCCCGTCCCGCCAGGACGTCGAGGAGAGGTCCGACGTGCCTGGGGCTCCGTCCCTCGACCCACAAACCCCTGTCACCGGTCTCCACGACCCCTCCATTCCGACCTCGCAACAGTACCTCGAACTTCTCGGGGCACTGTCAGTGACAGCAAGGGTAAGACCCCCTTCACTTGACAAAAGGGATTTCTACGTCCCCTTCCGGTTTCAGTCCGACACTCAATAATGAGTGTAAAGAAACGAAGGAGGACCATCACTCGATACCCAAAGGGACCGTCGAGTCAACCATTTCTTAGATGGACGTTACGTCTTCTGGGGTCAAACTAAGGGTCCAGTCCTTGTAGGGGACCTCTTCCCTTTCCGATGGATGAGGTCATAAGAACCCGAAGGGACCACCGAGTCGACTATTTCTTAGACGGACGTTACACCCTCTGGACCCAAACCAGGGACCCAACCCTTCTAGGGGACCCCTTCCCTTTCCGATGGGTGACGTCATAAGACCGGACCTCTTGAGGCACCTGACATGTCGCGTACCCCAGTACTTCTCAACCTGTGCTGACTCGCGGAAAGTGAGGGAAAGAAATGAAGAATACCATAAAACCCGTTAATCACTTAGTTCAAGTTACTTCAAATGAATATGACAATAAAACTATGTCTCAATCTCCTTTTGTCTTGACTTGTTTACCAGGGCAGTGGGGACCTATCCCACTCTCACAGTCCCCAGTGGACCACCGTCGAGACCCCTGGAGGAATCCCCTTCGTAGGGCTCTCGTCCGGAGTGAGGGGGTCTCGTCGCGACTCAGTGCCCCACCTCCCCTCGCCTACGGTACTCCCCGCCCAGGGTCCGTCCGGGACACTGGGAACCGAAGTCTAATTTCTTTACTTTAACTACTTTACATGGTCCGTTTCTTGAAATAAGGGACTTAGTACACTTGCACTCGACGAAGGTACTACGGAACCCTACAGTGGTGGGGACGACGGGGGAGTTTGTTGTGTGTACCTGGGAGCTCGACACCACGGAGGCCGGACGACCAACAGTACCCTTGTGAAAAGTGATCCTCCTGGGGTGAGTCTTAGGACGGGGTAAGTCAACGGGACAGAACTCAAAGGGAGGCAGCCCCTTCAACCGCAAACTGAAAGCACTGGGACTACACTCCAGCGGGAGGAGTGGGTGCTAGTGGGAGACGGCGGGGACTGCTCGCGGGAGGGGAGTCCCGACCGGAACGGGTCGGGTGACGACAGGGCGAGACGGGTGGAACACCGAAAGCCTGAGGACGGCGTTCGTGGCCCCTTCCCCGAGTCCTACTTTCTTCCGTACGAACTCGCGCAAAACTGACGGCGCAACAGAGTATGTCGGTGTGAGGGGTGTCCCTGGGGGCGTGCCTTGTGAACAAGACACACCGAAAACTGTCTCCAAGACGTTTGTGACCTCTCCTGAATCCAAATTCTTTCAAACCTTTTCGGACTTAAATTTCCCTTTACTGGAAAGAACCATGTTCCGTCTTCCAGAAAACTTCCTCTCTACCGACTCACGTGTACTTCAGTCTGATCCCTCGCACCGGTCGCTCAGAGGATCGTCTCCTCGCCGTGTGTCACCAGGGACCCTGGACCCCCACACACCTGGCGGGTAGCCCCTACGACAGTGCCACCCGCCCCGAGATACCAAGGGGCCGTCCAGGGTACCTCGTCCTAACACCACCTGAGACGTTCCCGTGTGTCTACTAATTGTTACTGCTACCGGTCCACCCGGGGTAGACGGAGAGTGGACGGAAGGAGTCTCCTTCCGAAACGAGGGACGGGGGTGGTAAACACAGGGGAGTTGTGGTGAGAGGAACCCCAGTTTCAGGGGTTCTTTGGATGGGAGTCGGGACTACGACTTCGCGTCAACTGGGAACTCGTCGTGTCCAAACTTGACGTGTCTAGGTGGATCTACGTCTAAAAAAAAGTCATTTATCGCACCATGACTTTTTTACCAACTGTTTTTATTCCTATAGTGTGTTGTGTCCTGTTACTCTACTTTGAATTTTTAAAGACACAGGGATTTACTTTGAGAGGCCCCTCGGTCTTTCGTGCACGGAAGTAAATCCAGAGTAGGTCCCGCCACAATCGCAAACCTGACTTCCCTTGGGAGACGTCTCTGATCTGCCGGGTCTTCCCGGAGAGGTGGGTCCGTGACTGGTGGCCCCGGAGACACCTTTTCGAGTGGGTGGCGGGGTCCGAAAGGACTAGGAGAGCCGGTGTGGGCCCTGTCCTCCCTCCCACTCACAACCGGGTAAAATGTCCGTACTTGCAATTCCGAATCGTCTACACACCACATGACTACCTCCACCCTATTTACTGAGATTTCGGGGAGGGACGGACACACGACAGGCGTGCGAGACACCTGCAGAGGGCAGGGGAGCCAGTTCCCTTCCGACAGGAAGGTCTCCGAGCCCGGTTTGCGGACCGTGGAGACCTGGAGAGCGACCGAGAGTGTGGGGTGTAGTTCGGGTAGTCGTGTAGGAGGGTGGAGGTGGACGTTAGTGTGGGACTTACGCAAAGAGAGGTCGGGACGACCACGGTAGACCAGGTCGGGGGACCCGGGTCGACCCGTCACCGTCGAAGGGGCACGAACCGAGTCTGCCGGAACTCCCCGACGGGAGTGGGGACCTACTTCGGGACCAGGACGCCCCGGGACACAGGTCCGGGCTCCGGGGAGACCGGAGTCAGGACGAGGGAACCGAACCGAGACACCGACGGGGTACCCGGAGGAACGAGTCAGACGGGTCGGGGACGAAAAAGGAGAGAGACCTTGCAAACAGGAGGTCAAGGGTGGGGGTCTCGAGTAAGAGGACAGAGGGAGCTCCGAGTCGTAGGGTCTCCGGTGGGGACTGGCAACCAGGAATTCCGACGTCGGGGGTGGGGAAGGACGAGCTCTAACGGCACCGTGAAGGATGGACGCTTCTGTGGCAGAGGGACGAAGGGAGCGACTCGAGCCTAGCGATGGGATTCTACGACCAAGGAGACAAGTTCCGAGACAAGAGGGACGGTTCTCGTCCCGGACCGTCTGGCGTCCTCGAGACGAAACGTCTCTCACTCACCCACCCACCCAAGGAATCACCCTGTCCCACCACCCATCGACTCCGGGTTCGGTCCTAGAGAGCCTGTTCCAAAGTCTTGTCACAGACCTCCGACCAGGACCTTACAAGAGTGGAGTAGACCTTTTCTCGACTACGAGCACAGGAGGGACCGGAGACGGCTACAACGACCCGGTCGGGGGTTGGGGGTCTCTGGGGGTCGGGGTCCCCACCGTAGACATCCGTGACCCGGGACCGCGAGACCCCCGTCCCGCCCATTCAGTCCTACAGCACTACGAAGACACAGGTCCAGGGCCCTGTCCGCCCCTGTTTCTCCTGACAGTGTCGTCCACTCCGTCTGTGTCTTGTGACCCTCCTGGTAGGGTCAGGGACCTCCTTCACCTTCATCTTCTGAAGACGCCTCTTTTTAACCGTCTTGTAGTCCGTTCCGGAACATGTCATTCGCGGCACCCGTTTGGGGCCGTAGATGTGATTCTGTGTCGAGTTATTTGGTAGGAGTTGGTAGTTTTTTTTTTTTTTTTTGACTAACTCCGGACCCTGCTCCTTCGTGAGACGGGTCGTCGGAAGGCACAGTCCTGAAACCCCGTCCTTTGCGTCTGGGTCGTCTCGGCCGGACTGAAGCCCTTCCTCGAACTCCACGTCCCTTGCGTGAAACGGGGATTCTGTTCGAAGCGGGGGTTCCCGGACCGACCTCGGAGTGGTGCCCGAGGGTACGACAAGGGTGCGGAGACCACCGAAGGCACGAGGGGTGACCTCAATTACGGACAGGGGACTACCGGAGCACCTCGGTACGACGGAACCTTCTTCCAAGGTCCCAGTGGCCCCCTGGGGAGTCCTGTCGTGTCTCTCCCTTTGTCGTTGGGACCCCGGTCCAGGCCCTGTCGGTGCCGGAAGGTTGGTGGTACAGGGGTCGAGTCGGGCCGCCCTCCCCGCGGGACACTACCGTCCTCGAAACCCCGGTGTCCCACCCTCCGTCCGGTCGGGTAGAGGGGTTTCCGGAGGACCTTTTAGTTGGGTCAGCACAACTTCAGTCAGGGGACCCTCCAGTAGGTCTGGATCCCTTAGGGACCACCGACCCGAAAGTAAGACGTCGAGACCCGAACGGGGCTTACGGACAAGGAAAAGATAAAAGGGTCTCCCCTCGGGCCGGAGACAGGAATTGAAGTCCTCCAGGGTTCCGGACCCCACTTGACAGAACGTTGTTTCCTGTACAGAACGTGTTTTATACACAAAACCCGACGACCCGCTCAACTCGACGTCGTGTTCTCGGGACCTTTGTGACAGTGACCAGTGATCGGGACGCCGAAAGTCACTTAACTAAAGAATTCTTAACCGGTTCTCGGTCACCGTACTGTCGCCTGTTCCCGGAGTCAAAGAACAGAGATTGTACGAAGATTGGAGCTCCCAAGAGTACCCTAGTGCATCACTTATAGCACGAGTCTCTCCTCAGACCGGACAGGGAGGGCTACGGTAACTCCTACCACCGTGACCGGAAAGGACCGCCGTGAATGGGTGGTCGGACCCAGCGAAGACGTCAGACCTGGGGTCCTACTGGCCGGTGGGGGTACACGGGGACCGGCTCCCTGAACCTCTGTCCCAGCCCCCCTCGGTACGTCTCGGCACGTGTCCAGAGGGACGAGACCCCAGGCTCCCCCTTTTCTCGAGAGTCCTGTGACTCTCGTCCTCCCGTCGAGACGGGTCTGGACCCACCGACGGCAGAGGAGCCCCTTCTCACGTACCACCCAGGCCCCGGGTCGGACCCCTCACCCACGCCCCTCCCGGGACGAACGAAGGAGGGGTGCTCGACTCTCGTCCCGGAGTCGTCGACCGGCGAAGGGTTCGACTCCGACGCTCCGTCCCCTCGGGACACACAGGTCCCGGTGAACACCACCTCTTTACGTCCCTGAAGGAGCACACGTCCTTTTGGGGCAAGAGGAAAGAGGGCACTCAGGAGGAGTGAGGAGAGGGTCCTGTGAAGTGAAGTCTAGTGGCTTACGCCCCGAAAACGGGTGTGGTCTGTGAACGGACGTTACGGTCGGTCCACAGGGTGTTAAATTGGGTGAAGACTGGGGGAGCCGGACCTCTCTCGGAGTCTGGGGTGGCCAATTCCCGAACCAGGGTACTCTGGTACGGGGGAGCTACGGTCAGTGATACCGTCCACTGGGTGTCAAGACGGACTGAACCGATGTCTAGTCCCAGGAGACTGGCGAAGGGAGAAACCTCATTTGATTAACCACTCTTTCACAATGGACGAGTCAGCACAGGGTAAGAGACGGTGGGGTACCTGACATCGGGTGGTCTGAGGAGACAGGTACCCTAAGAGGTCCGTTCTGATGACCTCACCCAACGACAAAGGAAGAGGTCCCCTAGAAGGACTGGGTTCCTAACTGGGACCCAGAGGACGTGACGTCCACCTAAGAAATAGTTGATTCGGTACCCCTTCGGAGACTAAACGACCTCGTCGAGTGTCTTCAGTCCCTTTACAACTGAACAGGTGGTCTAATAATCTCTTATACCACGTCGTAGCCTCCTCGGTCCTCTCCTCTGTGTGTCCCGCCCCCACTCCCCACCCAGGGTCACGTCCTCGACGCCAGGGGTGCCTGGACCCCATACCTATACTAACGAGACTTGGGGTCCATCACCCCGAGAATAAGTCCGAAGTGGGTTAGCCGTACTGGGTACTGGCTGGTAAAGTCGGGAAAAACGAGTTCTCTCACCCCTCTACCCCGACTTTCAAGGTTCAAAGATTAGTGTCCGAATGGACGTCCGTCCGTGGGTGGGTCTCAGAGAAACACTAGGGCACCTGACATCGGGCGGTCCAAGGAGACAGGTACCCTAAGAGGTCCGTTCTTGTGACCTCACCCAACGGTGAAGGAAGAGGTCCCCTTAGAAGGGGTGGGTCCCTAACTCGGACGTAGAGGACACAGACGTAACCGTCCGTCCAAGAAATGGTGATCGCGGTGGACACTTCTGGGATCGTGTGTTAGTATCGAACCAGAATGGGTACTGGTCCTCGGTGGGTGTTCGGGTGGGTCTCAGTGGAGCAACTTGTCTTCTGTGAGGATCCTTCACAGTTCCCAAAGTCCCCGGGTCACGGTTCTTGTCCCTCCCCACTACTTCTGTGTCAAGATAATAGAGTGAGTCCGTCCTTCCCGTCACGGACCGGACCCACTCGACTACGGAACCCCTCCAAACGGGGGGAGGGGTGGGAGAGGGGAGGGTGGCGTGGGGTCAGTCACGAGTCGGGTTCATCCCTTCATCAAACGTCTCGACGTCGGAGGAGGACAGAGTGGTCTCGTCGACCACGTGGCGACCCGAACCCCGGTCGAGGGGCACAGGTGTCTCGTCTCTTCACTCCCAGGGCCTTTGCTCTCCCGTGGGCCGTGAGTAAACAGACAATAGACAGGGAGAACGTACGCGCCTCTCCCCTGGGTTGGAATTACAAGACACAGGAGGGTCCGACGTCAGCCCCTCCCCCTCCACAAGAGACGGACGCCGGGAAACTAGAAAAGATGGTCGTAGAGACGGGTCCTTTGGGTAGTCCTAGACACGAGTCTCCCGGGGACACCGGGTGAAAGGACCCCTAAGTCCCACCCACGTAGTGCCAGGTCGCCGGTACTCGGACGGACGCCTGTATCACTACGGTCCTCTTCAGGAAACACCCAGGGCTTCTTCCGTCGACAAGATGGGACCCTGTTCCTGCATCCCTTCACTCAGTCAGACCCTTCGCACCGAGAGGGTAGCGGGCACCGGTCTGGGAGCTACGTGTGACGAACTCTGTGGGGTAGCACTCATCGTCCAGACTGTCGTCACACGACAGGAACAAATGGACCTACTATTTTTTCGAAAGTTCTTCTCCTAGAGAGACCTTCTCGGACTTTCTCTAACGACCCTCCCAGTGCCGGTCGAAGCGAGTGAGGGAACCGAGACCCTTGGGGCCACGGTGTCTTAGTCCAGGAGTCGGGTCCACTGAAGGGGGTCGGGTCGTCAGACTGGTTAGTAGTAGGAGGATAGGGACGGACTTTGGACGGGACGCCCACTTTCTAACAAAGGTCGACCAACCGAAGGTTCCCATCTTCGGTTCTACGAATCTGTCGTTAAGTTGAAGTCTGGTCGGGTGACGTCTCTTTGGGTGTATTCTGGGACTGGGGCCCGGGGCACCGACGACACCAGGCGAGTCTCGCTACACGCACCTCCGAGTCAGTACGAGTGGCATCTACTACATGATCTCGTCCAGCCCCTCAAGCCGACCAAGGTCTTCGTTTGGAAGGACTAGGATACGGACGAGAGTCGGCGGAAGCGGGGGTAGATGCACCCGTAGCAGAAGGACCGGAAGTGGGGCCTGGTGGCGACGGCCTCGGGGCCCCACTGCCTCGACTCGGCCGCTACGCCGACCTCGGACCGCCTCCTCGAGTTGATGTGTCACGGCCCGGGCCCCGGGCTCCCGGTCACGGAGGCGATGCTCCACCTGACCTTGGTCTCGCGGGAATCGACGGACCTGGGCGACCGTCCGGACCGGCGGTTACCGTCGCGGGACGGGGACCCGGGGACGTGAGTCCCGACCCACATACTGTGCGGGCCGAGGAGGTAGCACTGGCTCCATTCTCGCCCGGAAGCGACGCCCCTATTACTACGCCCAAAGTCCCGTCTCTCCTTTGTACTACCTAGGATGTCCGAAGCTGGGGTGTAGTCGTTTCTCCGTCGCCCCAGCACGAGAGACTTGAGGCCGCGTAGTCTGAGACAGGGCCCGTGACGACAAGGAGGGAACAAGTTAGGAGACGTGTGGACCCACAATCTCCTCCCTTGACCCCGAGCCTCTGTGGTAACGGACGGTCCGACTCGACCTGACGAACCTACCCCCCGGGGGCTCCTCTGACCGAGGGAGTCGAAAGACGGGGTGACCGAAGAGGTGTCCGGACGTCTTAGGTGGACCCCCGGTCGCCGGGGTGGTAGTCTCTACGGTCCGGGGCAGGGAGGCAAGTGTTCGGCACCCGTACACCGTCGAATTACGACCAGAGACGCCGCCACACCTTCGACGGGACCTCAGGCTGACTCGGGGTCGGTACGGGGCTCAACCGACTCACAGCGACACATCCAATGAGTCGGAGAGACTCGGAGTCAAGGGAGTAGTCAGTTGGTCGCTACTGTTACGGGACGAAGGATCCCCAGTCGGCTCCTGTCGCTTCCACGACTAGTCTGTTAGGTCTTCTCACCGGCCCAGTCGTGAGGACCCACAGGTCGTGAGTCGACGTGGTCCATGGGGGAGGTACCGGGTGTCCTCTCGTCCTACCACCGTCTCGCGAACGGACCTATCCAATTACCCAATAGACTCGCAAACGAAACTCTTATAGAATGGCTCTTCGGTCGTCTAAAGAAAGGAAGTACCCGGGAAACCTTTCACGATACGACACAGTTCGTACCCGTGAACCTTTGACTGGAGTTCCAGCGAACCACTTCAGTGTCCTCTGTAAATCTGTGCAATCAACGAGTCAGTACAGGCTAACAAACGTTGGGGTGCTTGACATCGGACGCTCCGAGGAGACAGGTACCCTAAGAGGTCCGGTCTTATGACCTCACCCATCGGTAAAGGAAGAGGTCCCCTAGCAGGCTGGGTCCCTAGCTTGGACCCAGAGGACGTAACGTCCGTCTAAGAAATGGTAGACTCGGTGGTCCCTTCGGTAAACCACTTCCGTGTCTGGTCTTGATGTATCTCAGACAGACAATCGTTTGACGAGTGGACTTTGTTCCATCGACTCACCGGACTCGTCGTGTGCAGGTCGACCTCTTTTCGTGGCACAGGTGAGGAGGCCGGGGTGCCGGGCGACAGAATCTCCGACCCCTCGTCCACACCCACGGGAACGAGTCTGTCGGTCAGAGGTTCCGCAGAGGTTAGCGTCTACAGGTCCATCTCCTGAGCGGAGGGTCCCTACGACTTGACCGGTGAGAAGAACGACCCTTAGATCTTTGTCTGGGTCTGCCCCTACATAACAAGAGACACCGACTCCGTGTGAGACGAACCTTTCCTAGTCGATCTACGTACTTAAGTAGGTAAGTGGGGAGGTAGATAAAGGAGTCATTGGTACAGGACTCGAAAAGGAGACAAGACCGTGACCCATACTACGGTCCTCCCTGTGTCTTCTTCGGGCACTCCAAGTTCCTCAAACGTCAGAGGTCCCTCACTCCCTCCCCACCACCGGCACTCTTATTCTAGTCACAGAGTCTGTTCCTCCCCCTGGAATCGCAAGTCGACCGACGACCCCAGAAGGGCGCCCTCCGCCGTCTGAAAGACGTGACCTCGCATCGACTAAAGTCACGACACAGTCAAAGTCCGTTCCACTAAGTCGATACGGCAGGGTCCGATTCAGCGAAGTCAGCACAGACTGAGAAACGCTGGGGTACCTGACGTCGGGCGGTCCGAGGAGAGACAGGCACCCTAAGAGGTCCGTTCTTGTGACCTCACCCAATGACACGGTGGAGGGACTGAGTCAATATATGTGTATCTGTAGATAAAAAGAGTCTAAGCAAAGGGAAGATCCAATAATGTTTTATAGTCCATAAGGGACACGATGTGTCATACAGGAATCCTGGCTCATAAACTTACCCCGGATCCCACCATAAAACTCGACGATCCTCTCGTTTGTCCCACGTAGTCCCTTACACTTGACTTCGAGTCCCCTCTCCCCCGTCCCTGGTGCAAGTCCCTCGTTATCAACAACTTAACTGACCTTAAGTCATCTCCTCAGTACTTGTCTTACCACCACCGAGTCGAAACCCGGTCTCACGACTCTAGAATGTCGTCCAGTGGTCTATTTTACGACCTGTGGGTAAATTAAACTTAAAACCCATTTGTTGCTTATAAATAAATCCTATTAATCCAGGGTCTATAACGTATTGTAAACTATGACTGTCGACTCCGACCCCTAAGTCTATGACGACTCCTGTGCTAACGTGATTTTTTTTTCACAACAAATAGACTTTAAGGTCAAGCCTCCCTGTGGGGTATACCAAAAACGAGATTTTGACCGTTGGGATGGAAACACGGTTCACCGTCAAGCCCGTCTCCTTCTTCTGTCAGGAGTGCCCTGAACCCTTACCAGGTCCGCGACCACCCCTCACCCCCACTGTGAGGGGTCTCCACCCCTCTCGAACTTCTCCGGCTGTACCTGGACCGTCCCGACAGTCAGTTGCGCCGACGGTGCCCAGTTTTTCTTCCTAGCTAAAATCTCTGTGTCTGGACCGTCCCCAACCCCTCCTCCTCCCCGGGCTAAACGGTCTCCCAGGACCGGCCCCTCCGTCCCGCCGACTCTGGGACTTGTCACTCCGACCCTGTGTCCCTTCATCGTCCAGTACGTACACCCCGCGGACCCGACCCACTCCCGGATCCCTCCCCTGTGTCGGGGCTGACCGACTACCACCCTGGGCGCGTGAGACCCCTCCCGACCCCCTCTGCCAAACCCCAACACCGATCCCGAGTCGACCCCCGTGTGATCACATGACCCCCACCCTGGGTCGACCTCCACTACGTCCGCTACTCTGCGCCCCGGAGTCCTCACCTCCTGGCGAAGAGGACCCGCCTTGCACGGAGGAGACTGAGTGGGAAGGGTAACGAAGTGTTGTTGAAAACGGAGGAGGGGAATCGGATTCGACTTCGAATAAACCCCCTCTTGGGAGGGATCAATGAGTAAAGACGTCTTTATTAGAAATTGTACTGGAACGGAACCTGCAACCTTAACCGACTTCCTTTCTGCTACTCGACTGGAGAAACTTGTGGGTCGAGGGGCAGGGAGGGATGGGACTCCCGTCTCCAGTCCCAGGTAAACCCCGTCCTTCCACGACCAAAGGGTTGAGTGGACTAGGGACCCTAGTGGACCTAAGGTTGGGTACTAGACGACTCTGTCTTGGGTGCCCTTGGACCTAAGATTGCTCCTGCGACCCACTGAGACACGGGACACTCGAACCGGTCGGACGACGAGATACCCAGTGCAGGTGGTATGTCGGACCGGGGCCTCTTTAGGGGTCACTTCAGGGTCGTCCCTCTCCCTGGGCTAGGTCCTCTGGGGTGGGATGGGGCACACGGGGGACATGTTTGGGTTCCGAAAGACAGAAGGATCCCCGTGTCTCCCCGGGGTCCCTGTCACCGACCCAGACCCTAGTGTCTCCCGTCCGTCCACGGACGTCTGTCTCGGGGATCCGTATCGACCCCCGTCTCAAGAATTCCCTCCGCCACAGTCATCCCTTCCGGTCCGGGGGAAGGAGGTCAAGGTACTCGAGGGTCCGAAGACGTGCGGGGGTCTCGTCTTACCGTGTGTACCGTAGAGTCCCTCCCACCGTCTCTGTCCCTCCCACCGTCTCTGTCCCTCCCACCGGCTCTGTCCCTCCCACCGGCTCTGTCCCTCCCACCGTCTCTGTCCCTCCCACCGTCTCTGTCCCTCCCACCGTCTCTGTCCCTCCCACCGTCTCTGCAGAATGTTTCTACGACTAACGTTTCTCATCTTCTTTGTGGGGGTTTGGTAACGGGACACCGAAACCCCCGTAGATCATGTGTGTCTTGTAGCAAGACCCACTGTATCCACCTCCGAGGTCTCTCCGGCGCCCTCTCCGACTGGACCCGGTCGCTCTATCGTTGAGGGTCCTCGCCGGAGGGGACTCAAGGTGACTGTCCCGGGTCCCGGCGTCTGTTTGGTTTGTCGTCGTCCTCTTTGAGCGGTCCCGCCACACGAAGGTCGACTTAAAAGTTCCCTTATTTGTGGACCTCACTCTCAACCTGGTATTTCTTTCGGCTCGTGGTTTTTTGACTACAAAAACTTGACACCACAACCTCTTCTGAGAACTCTCAGGGCACCCGACGTTCCTCTAGGTTGGTCAGGTAGGATTTCCTGTAGTCGGGACTTATAAGTAACCTTCCTGACTACGACTTCGACTTTGAGGTTAGGAAGCCGGTGGACTACTCTTCTCGGCTGAGTGACCTTTTCTGGGACTACGACCCTTTCTGACTTCCGTCCTCCTCTTCCCTCACTGTCTCCTACTCTACCAAACTACCGTAGTGCCTGAACTACCGTAGTAACTGAGCTACCTATATTTAGACTCGTTTAGGGTCCTCTATCATTTCCTGTCCCTTCCGACCGTACGACGTCAGGGACCTCAACGTCTTAGTCTGTACGGACTCGCTGACTTGTTGTTTTTCATTTCGGAGGTAAATTTTTCAATTTACCAAGTCATAAATGATTTGGTGTCCGTGTACCAAAGAGGGCGTCACGGGTGTCACCGAAGTACTTCCACTATCCTCGTCGAGGTGTGTACGGAAGGTCTGTCCTCTGGCTCCGGGGGGACGAAGGACGGGGAGACACGAGGTTCACCCCTACGAAGACGTGAGCCCGGAGGGTCTCGTGGGTCCGGACGACCGTAGTGGTGCGTACACGGTGCGTACCTCCCCGCTAGGGACCTGGAGTGAGGGTTGCTTCTGGTCCGTCTAACCGGGGACAGAAACGGAGACAGGAAGACGGGACCAAGGAGGGTCCGTGTACCCTGGGAGACGTAGAGGACGGCGAAGACCCGAGGGGGTAGGGGCCGTACGTTCCGACGTATCCCGACGAGGGGTCTGCGGGGGTGGTCGACCGGAGACTCAGAAACCATTCTTTAAGAGTGCAACTATGTCAAGGTAGTCAGTACTGTTTAAATGTGTTAATAACCCATCTTAAATACCTTATTTTGTACACTAAGTCAAGTCAAGTCAGTGAGTCAGTACAGGTCGAGAAACGCTGGGGTACCTGACGTCGTGCGGTCCGGAGGGACAGGTAGTCGTTAAGGACCTGGAATGAGTTTGAGTACAGATAGCTCAGCCACTACGGTAGGTCGGTAGAGTAGGAGATAACAGGAAAGAGGAGGACGGGTGTGAGGGAGGGTCGTAGTCCCAGAAAAGGTTACTGAGTCAATAAGCGTAGTCCACCGGATTCATAACCTCAAAGTCGAAGTCGTAGTTAGGAAGAGTCCTTATGACTCCTAACTAAAGGAAATTCTACCTGACCAACCTAGAGGAACGTCAGGTTCCCTGAAAGTTCTCAGAAGAGGTTGTGGTGTCAAGTTTCGTAGTTAAGAAACCGCGAGTCGAAAGAATTAATTCCCAAAAATGGTTAAGACCCTTTGTGCAGTATAAATAAAATGTATTAAAAACAAAAACCTATTAATGAAACGACATAAAGGAAATCTTTGGAATGGTGAACCGGTGGGACAGGAAACTTTTGATAGTCCCCATGGACTGTTGTCTGAGAAATTAATCATATATAACTCCCATTTGGGTTCTATTTCTATAGTCCGTATATTACTGTGACGGACTCTAAGGAGTCTTTGGAACGTAAACAGAATACTTTTACACCACTTTCCTGACTCCCCGGGGCCCTAGGGTGTAAAAACGTATCACACAACTGTAAAAGACGTCCCTTTTACCATCCGCATCAAATTGAATGTTTGCCAGAAAACACAGAACCGGGAAGGCTGGGCGTCAAATTGGACCACACACTACTGAGAACCTTCCACCTGGAGAAAGTCAGGACACACTTGAACCCGAAGAAGGACCCGAGAGACCCTCAGCCGATGTAGCGTCTGTCCATACATTTCCGCCTAGGCTGGTTCATGTCGCGGTCGTGGCACCCCTCTTCCCTGAAGTCGCCGGCCTCCACCCTCTTCACCGGTCTCCCTTAGAAGCGTCTTGAACTCTGGGCTGTACCATCCCTCACTCCCTGCTACACCCCGTTCTGTTACCCTCCTTTGACCCCTGAATCCCCCCTGAAGTCTCCAACTCTGGCGTCCGTCCAGCACATCGACCCTGCGTCCCGAGTCTCCTTCCCCCGTCTTTCGGTTCCTAATACGAAGACCGGCTACCCACCTCCCCCCGTCCCGGTAAAAAACTCTGTCTCTCCCAATTCTTATAGGAGGTGACGCAAAGTCTCGTCGTACACTCTGTCTCTTCACACGGTTCCTCTGTCAACCTATGTATTCCGAGTCCGACCTCAATTTATAAACCCTAAACGGTGGTCATTGACCATAAATTTCGCTATTTGGTCCAAACTCTATTCGATCTTCTCCCATACGTCTCTGTTCAAGTTGTACATCTTCGACCACTCGTTCCTGTCACAGTCGCCCTCCAACCTTTACTCTCTACTCCTTCACCTAAAAACACACACCTGTCGAGAAAAAGGGGGGCACCATAAAGGGATTTCGCACAATTAGTAGAACCGTACACCCTTCATCCATCTCACTTACCAAGGCAGTGATTATAAAAATCATAAATAGATAAATACATAGATAAACGTCCTCATCTATTAACAGTAATCTTCGATATAAACAAAACAAAGAATTTAGAACGCGCACTCACTCCAGTGTACCATAAGCAAAGAGAGACTGACGAAAGTGAATCTCGAAATGGGAGGTGCAGGTAGACGTGACAGTGTTTATGCAGGAAAGAATACCGACTCGTGACGACGTAACAGATGTATATATACTATAATATATCTTATTATTATATTTGTACTATATTATATTTATATACTATATATTATATATATGTGTATAGAAATAAGTAAGTTGAAGCTACCTGTGAATCCAACGAAGGTATAGTCAAGTCAAGTCACGTCAGTGAGTCAGCACAGGTCGAGAAACACTGGGGTACCTGGTGTCGTGCGGTCCGGAGGGACAAGTAGTGGTTGAGGACCTGAGGTGGGTTTGAGTACAGGTAACTCAGCCACTACGGTAGGTTCGTAGAGTAGGAGACAGTAAGGGAAGAGGAGGACGGCAGTCAGAAAGGGTCGTAGTCCCAGAAAAGTTTACTCAGTCAAGAAGTGTAGTCCACCGGTTTGTTTCATGACCTCGAAGTCGAAGTCGTAGTCAGGAAGGTACATAACACATATAACCTTATATAAGGTATATGACGAAAGTATATAACCGTTAAATCGATTATGACGTTATTTGTACCCTGACGTCTACAGAAAAACTTAATACCAAAAACAAAGGAAACCTCTTTATAAGTCTGGACTCTAACGGCCTAACGTACCACCAAGGTACAAATTAAAAAACTTCTTGGAAGCAGGACAACGAAGGCAAAAGGTACTACCGACGGAGTCAAAGATAAGGGTAGGTGTCACAGGATTCGAGGGAAAAAAAGTGTAGGAACGGCTGTGAATAACAAATAACAGAAAGACTATTACCGGTAAGACTATTCGTACTCCCCTATAGAGTAACATCAAAAAAAATTACAAAAAGTTTTTAATAAAAATTAACCTCCTATGAACGAGATCTTATAGCACAACCGAAGACGGTATGCGGTCACACTTACTTGGTATTCGTATGTGTACAGGGGAGAGAGACCTTGGAGGGGGGGATGGGGGCGGAGTGGCGTCGGGAGGTCCAAGAGTGTCTCACGGCCGACCCGAGGGACACAAGTGTCGTTGAAGGGACGAGACTAAACGTAAAGGGACTACTGATCCCTACAACTCGTAGAGAAGTGCACAAACAACCGGGTGAAATGAGTGTTTTTTTTCTTTCCTTTTTGTGTACAGTTATTAATATGATAATCTTAACTTATAAAGGGGTCTTTTTGGAATACTCGTAACTATTCCAATTGATACACCTACCCACCCCTGGACTAAAGACCACGTGGGACAATTCAGACACTTATCATTACGTTAGATAATTTATGTTTCTATTGCTCTCCCCTACTCAGACTCCTGACCCACCCAGTGTCTCCCTCTGGGACCAGGAACTGACTCTCACCAGTCCTAAGGAGAAGGCTCACTGAAGCAATTTGGACGTTCTCAACGGCCAGCGACAGTGCCTCACCCCTGGTCCAGTCCGAACCTCTTCCCCGGCGCTACACACTACCTGACGTGCTACGGCGTCTCTTTGACAGAACAGAGGGTCATCTCTCGGACGACAGGGAAGCAGGGACACTTGTGAGTTGTGAGTGGAGTGACAGACGAACAGAGCCTTCCAAACCGGCGTTTCACACGGACAACCGGTGGTGGTAGTGGACGCGGTAGAGCCCGCAGGACTGCCGGCACCGAGGTCTGATGTGCAGGGACGACGAAAAGGCGGACGACGTCCCCGACCAGTCGTTCCCGTCGACCTGCCGACCGATGTGGGACTCATTCGTAGACGACCGGGCTCCAAAGGTCGGTGAAACTCTTCGGGCCCTCCAGTCTGTCACCCCATCTTACGCTGCTTCGGCTTACACGTCCGCCCAAACAAAACCTCCTTCGGATCTCTTTCACACCGGAACGATCGACATAAACACAAACACACTAACCTTGACTCACACGGCAGTCTTACCGGAGACAGAGAAACAAACTCTCTGTGAATATATTGGTGAGTATACCCAGGAACAAAGGTATAGTTGATTAGACAAACCCTTTTCCTCTAGTGTACACTACACAAATGTCACTACCCCCACACATCCCTCTGTCCACCCTCTCATAAAATTGTAAAATTTATATTTGATTGGTCGGAGAAGGTTTTCTTTATGTTGTTTGAGGTGATCAAACTTCCTGTGAGTTCTCAATCCGACGTCAGGTACCCCAACGCTTCTCGACCTGTGTTGACTCACTGAGGTGAAAGTGCGGAACCTCTTCCTTTACCGTTGGGTGAGGTCCCAAGAACGGACCTCAGGGTCCCTGCCGCCTCGGACCACCCGACGGTAGATACCCTAGCGTGTCTCAGTCTGTGTTGACTTCGCTGAATCGTCGTCGTCGTCGTCGTCGTTCTCAATCCCCTCTTCTATGTTCTCCTTTATTTTCTTCGAGAATATGAAACCGACTGAGTAACCTTTTCTGGGACTACGACCCTTTCTGTCTTCTGTCGTCCTCTACCAATCTATCGTAGTCGGTGCTTACCTGTACTTGGACCCGTTTGAGACCCTCCACCACTCCCTGTCCCTTCGGACCGCACGACGACAGGTACGCCAGAGTTTCTCAGTTTGTAGTGAACCGCTGACTTGTTCGTTTAGTTTTTTCTCTATCTGTGTTACTACTTTTTTGAGTTCACATTTTGTCACATTAAGATATATGATAAAAAAGAAAGTTCAAAAGAGACTTCTCATTCTTATCTTTTACTTTTTATGAAGACATCTTCTTTCGTATTATCGGCGGACACATAGAGAGTCGGGTACCTACCGACCTACCCATGTAGTCTGTCGTACTCCTACCGGGTCCAAAAACGGTCTAGAACGGTAGAAACTTTTGCCAGAGAATAGCGAACTGTAAGATTCTTTATCAAGTGATCCCGGTTTTTTTGGGGTACAAGGAGGGGGTTCTTTAGTACTTGTGTGATCAAATCACTCAAGTCGTGTATAGTTGACGTTGTCGGGTCGGTAGACCTCCGACTTGCACGTCATAAACCGTGGACCACTGTTCCTAATTAAATTCCAGTTTAGATGTGGGTTCAGACTAGTCGACACACCAGGACCCGTACAAGGTATTAGAGAGACACGGAGTCCTAGGACGTGCACCCCTGGCGCCACGCACTCCAGCTACTTCCCGGGGTCCCCCTCGGGTCTCGGTACGGACGGGGAAGAGGAGGGACACCACACCGACAACGGGACACCGTCCGTGTCCCCGTCCCGGCCTCTACGGCTCTATCTATTCCGGAGGGTAGGATGAGAGTTCTGTGGTCAGTCAGGGTTTCCTTTAGTTGGGATTTATAAGTAACCTTTCGGACAACGACTTCACTTTCGAGGTTATGAAACCGGTAGACTACGTTTCTCAACTAAGTAACCTTTTCTGGGACTACGACCCTTTCTACCTCACATCCTCCTCTTCCCCCACTTTCCCCTACCCTAGCAACCTACCGTAGTGACTGAGTTACCTGTACTCAAACCCGTTTGAGAACCTCTCTCACCTCCTGTCTGCTCGGACCACCCGAGATCAGGTACCGATGGTTGGTTTGTCACTTCAACGAGTCAGTACAGGCTAAGAAACACCGGGGTACCCGATGTTCGGTCATGTTTCTCAACCTTTGTCGAATCGTTGACTTGTTGTTGGAGACAGTTCCTCGAGGGTCCGATCTCTCTTTCCTTCTGTCTGGACCTTACGATGGACAGACACTACCTCACACACGACGGGACCGAACGGAGGAAGGGTGTCGAGGGACGGAACGACCCTCCAGGGTATGAGGGACCAGGACGTGGTCCCCGAGGAGAAGTCAGACGCACTGACTGAGAAGGAGAAAAGGGTCGGGTCCTGCAGAAGGAGGAGGTGGGGGTTCGGACGAGGAGGACACGGGGAGAGGGGTCGGGGGGTAGACGAAAGGAGAGCCTTATGGAGGCCGTGGTGTCGGGAGAGTGAGGAGACGACAAGGACGACCCGCGGGGGTGGTGCGACCCGAGACGAGGTGCGACCAGGTGGGGGCCCCGCGGGTGTCCGTCGTCGCGCCACCCTCCCGGAAATCGTCTGCATTGTAGCCCAGTGGGGACACGATGTCACGGAGACACGGAGGGCGTGAACTTCGGTCACAAGAGACGTTCGGATGTTCTTGGGGGGTCCTCCCGCGTGTCGGGGGTACTGGGCTGGAGTGGGTCGCCAGTGGGCCCGACGATAGGGAGACGGACCTTGAACGAAAGGGTAAGACCCAAGACAATTGATGACGAGGAGGACTACCGAGTTTAAAGGAGGTGCTCGAGACGAGGTGACGAGAGACTTTTAGACTCTGGGGACCTCTGAGGGGGTGGAAAGACCGATAAATACGAAAGAAGGGTGCACCGGGCGTAGTACGGTTCTGGACCCACACTACTTGTGTCACACACACAGACCGGGTGGTGGAGAGTACTCCGACACTCCAATCCTCCCGCCCTGACACGGGTGTCTCGACCTCTACGTAGACTTGTGGACACTGTCCCGGTCCAGGGACCCCACGTGAGTTTCCACAACCACAATTGTCGTGAGGGACCCCCCAGCACCCTTTATGAGGTCGATTAGGACCTCGGTTACCCTCCTTCCAAGACCCGTCCTCTCGGGGCATCTACCTTATGACGTGACACGTTTCCGCTCCCCTCGACGTCTACCGTTTACCCCCTAAAATTTCACCTACCCTCGGGCGTCCACTGTAAAGAGGCCAAAGTCAGTGTCTCAAGCACCCGGACCCGATATCTGCCTGCCACCGCTAGGAGATGGTCTGCCGGAAGTGGTGACCCGAACACGACGAGAGGCCTGACCGGATGCAGGAGGGCGTGACCGCGACCGACGTCGACCGGCAGAGGGACGGGTAGAAAGACGAGGAGAAGACGATGACCATGACACAGGGGTACCCCTGGGCAGAAGGGTTGTCGGTCCCGTCAGGATGGGCGTCCGGGCCCCGAAGGTCGGTGGGTGCGGTAGACCCCACGAGGCAGTTCCCCATCGGGAGTAAGGGCCCCCCCTCGGTGAGAGTCGGTGGGAAATTTCTTTGTTTAAGTGTAGTGGGTCTCTCTCCGGACTCTACGATTTTCAGCCTGTTTTCAAGTGGATCGGTACTTCATCCGCAGACGAGAACCTGCTCGGCCACTTCCTCCTCTACTTCCTTACCTCGGTAGAGACCCTCACACGGGTAGTCTGTCCTGGTAGCCGTCTTACCTACTCCTTCGACACCAAGTATATACGTTCGTTATAAAGAGTCGATATTTTTTCTTACGTAAGCTCGGTCGAGGTCGCTCCAAGAGAAAACTAGAATTGGAGTCTGCCCGAGACCCCCTCTGCGATTCACCCCTACTAGACGCAGGCGTCCAAACACGGACTCAGGGGGGCTACCGACAATAGCGTTTTCTCTTTGTGACTCCGCTATTTCTAGTACCTGGTGTAACGGGTTTTCTTGCCCTTCGACGGAGGACGGCTGGACTTCCACTGAGTGAACGTTCCCAAAAGAGAGGAGTGACTTACGACCCAGCCCAAATACTGAATCGCGAACGGACACCCTGACCGGACCCCTCCGCCCTTCCACGACCTTGAGAAGCCCCACTACTCATACTACTGGTTGGAACCCCACCATCGACCACCCTCCGTCCCCCGCCCCACCCGCTTCCCGAGACTACCGCTAAGGACTAGTGTCACCGTCGGACCTACACCGACTGCGGGACTGAGAGAGGATCTACGACAGACATCTCCTCCTGTAGTGACTCTTCGACTCGGGGAGCAAGTGTCTGGACAAGGCGTGCGGGTAGGACTCCTTCATGTGGAAGTAGGACTACATGGACACCATTCCCCAGAAAGGTTCCGGGGTACGCGAAGGGACGTACGGGCCCATGTGCAGTCTCTACCACCCGGTTGAATGCCTCACCCCTTTGCTCTCCGTACTTTTTCGTAAAGGTCTACCGAAAGGCGAGTTTTTCGAGAATTTTCTGTGAACATAAAGAGGGAACTCCTGTAGGGTCATCTCCTTTCCGGAGTAAAATCATTCTTCTTTAGGGGTACATCTTTTCAGTCGTCACTCGGCCTTCCTCCACTGTCCCAACGGTCTTTGGGTCACAAAGTCCTCGGTTCACGACTGAATCGAGGCCATCCATCTACTCTAAAGTCCCTAAGGGGTCCTGTAGTCATGAAGAGACCACCGGGTCTGTCATTTCGTAGACGGATGTTACACCCTATGGGCCCAAGCTAGGGACCCAACCCTTCTATAACCTCTTTCTTTACCGTTGGGTGAGGTCATGAGAACAGACCTTTTAGGGTACCTGCCTCCTCCGACCATCCAATCTCAGGTACCCCAGTGTTTCTCAGCCTGTGCTGACTCACTGAAGTAAAAGGCCCGACAGTTTCTCCTTCTTCTGAAGGAGTACAGACTCCTGAGCTGTCTCGGACGCCTTTCGTGTCCGCACGAAAAAAGTGTGGCTAATCCTTTGCGGACAGGTACGGATCGTGGGGAACGTGTGGGTCCCCGGCACAGTGAGAGGCGCCGCCGAAGGAGCTCTACCCAGAAGAGGGAGAAGGGAACCCCCCGACCCAGTCGAGGGGTGGAGTCGTGAACGAGGACGTTGGGGCCACCGGGAAGTCAATGAAGACCTTTGGGGACCCGGCTCATAGGCCCAAGGGGAAGGTGACCCCAGTGAGACGACGGGACGGGAAGAAACGGGAAGACTCTTTATTCCCAAGGTTGCTACTCCCGTCGCGGACCGTGCATCGTCGGCGAGGCGTTTATAAACACCCTCGAATTTACTCATTGGTCACAAGGTGTCTCAGGTAGGACTCAAGAGATCTGCGACCCAACAGAGGACCAGGGGTCCGGGACACAGACGTCCGACCGCGACCCTCGGGAACACGGGCGGCACACTCCCCGGGTCCCTGGAGACGTTCGTATGGTCCAGGGACCACGCAAAGAGAACTAAGAGTCGTAGGTTACGGCACCATGGAGAACCCAACCTCCGGGTCCTGGGGTGTCTGTCCTTCCGAACGAGGGGAGGACATAGTCGGGCCCAGGGTAGAGGTGGGGATCGTAAGGACAGCTCCGCCACTAAGACAGAGGAGTCGAGAGAGTGTGGGGAGGTGCGTTCGAAAGGCGTTTAGGGAGAGACAGAACTTTTGGATAGGGCTTGCACGGTAAAAGAGAAGCGGACACGAGAATCCGCACTCACACCGTTTGAGGGCGGGTCGAGTAGCGCCATCGGAGGAACGACCGCCAGACGAGGGCGAGGACAAGGGGGGAGGGGTCTCGTGTCCAGTGTCTACCGTAGTGGAGGAACAGGTGTAGGAGTATCAGAAGGATTAGGTGACTCTTCTTTGGATCGAAGGAAGGTGCCGGACGTTCCGAAGTACGGTAGACCGAGACATGTGGAAGAGAATGACATGTGCGGGGGACGGGGGNGGGGGGGGGGGCAGACGAGGTAAGTAATGTCGCTGAGCCCCGGCCCGCCGGGTAGTGAAGGACCGACACACTGGAAGTCCTTCGAAGAACTGGAGACACTGAGTCAAAGGAGTAGTCGGTTACCTCCGTTACTATCCTAGATGAGTGCCCGTACAACCTTCTTAATTACACTATTACGCACGTTTTCCGAATCTTGAATCCTTTGCGGGTTGTTGCTGTCTGACGATAAAAATATCCTCACACTCTTCCTTTACCGTTGGGTGAGGTCATAAGGAAGGACCCTTTAGGGTACCTGTCTCCTCGGACCGTCCGATGTCAGGTACCCCAGCGTTTCTCAGTCTGTGAACCGCTTTTTTGGTAGTGGAGATGGACATCGTCACACATGTACGTCAAACACCTAAGACGGTCTTCTACCGTCGTAACGTGTAACAACTGACGTCAAACCAACCAGTCACCGATTCAGGACAGGCTGAGACCCTGGGGTACCCTGGGGTACCCTGGGGTACCCTGGGGTACCTACCGTCGTGAGGTCCGAAGGGACAAGAAGTGGTAGAGGGTCTCAAACAACACTAAACCCCAAAAACAAATAAACAAAGATGTCCTTTTAGTCCCGAGATGCAAGGAAAGAGAATCCAGTCACCGAAAGACTCATCTTCTACTGACAACGGTAAATTGGTAAATTGGGCCGTATCTCTTCGAGGGGGAACGGGGTGGTCCGACTAGATTTGAGTGGCTCAACGTCCGTCACGTAAGAATAAGAGAACTGTGAAACAAAGTTTGTCCTTATTAAATCCTGATCTTTGTTTTCGTATGGTCTGAGGGGACTTACGTCGAAATATTTTGGTCCCTCACTCACTCACTTCACTCACTTTCAGCAAGTCAGTACAGTCTGAGAAATGTTGGGATACCTGATGTCGGATGGTCCGAGGAGACAGGTACTCTGGAAGGTCCTTTCTTATGACCTCACCCAACGGTCAGGGAGGGGCTCCCCTAAAAGGGCTGTGTCCCTAGCTTGACCCCTGAGGACGTAACGTCCGTCTAAGGATTGGCAGACTCGGTGCTCTCGACCTGGAATATTTTGGTCCCCCCACATCATTACTCTTTGCAGGGGACACTGGAGTCAAAACCTTGACTACCCGTTAAACGTAAAGATATTCTTTCATTAAAGAATAGGTGGTTTTAGAGAAGGGTGTCGGTCATGAAGTATAGACGTCCAAGACGTAGACCCCTAAGTTAGTTGACGTCTATTTTTTATCAGTTTTTTAAGGTCTGTCAGGGGTTTTCGTTTGGAACTTAGACGACGTACGACCGTCGATGAATGTGCTGTGAGTATAATACAATCCACAATGTTCATTGGATCGCTACCACAGTCAGAATGCCCTCACACGGGTAGGATGCGACTAAATATGTCAAATGTGCTCCCTGAGCTCGTAGGAGCCTAAGACCATGGGACCCCCCAGGACCTTGGTCAGGGGGTACCATCACTCCTTACTGACATGGTTGTCTCATTAAGTTACAAGGTTTTAACACGTCAAACGGGTTTTCACTGGGTACCCTACGATGCAAAAGGGGACTCAGTCTCTCTGGCTCGACCAGGGGTAGGACACACGGTACAAGACATTGTACCAAAAAGAAAGGAGTTTATACCCACTTACCCAGCACACGGCACCCTATACCCCACTTTCTCTCCTTCCCTTATGACGACCAAGTTCTACCACACTACACGCGTCCCCCGGGGGTGACACCTCGACCCTTCTGAACCGACTGAGGAGGGGCGGCACCACGAGACCTAGGACCGGGACCCTTTCTGTTGGCACTGTCGTTATTTTAGACGAGAAGAGACTCGCGGGTGGATGTGGTTCGGGAAGACCAGGTGCCGGAGTTACTTAAGAGTTCTGTCTAAGTGTCGACTTCCTTGACTCCGTGTCTCTCCGACCAATTGAATGCTTCTGGTGTGTCGACTCTGTCGTGAAACTTAGGGCTTTGACGAGTGAGGGGTGTCGACAGAGGGCGGGAGGAAGGGGAATCTCCGAACCTCGTAGGCTACTCTATCCCGGACACACCACAAGTCTCGTCCCGACGGGCGTCCCCGTGTCATTCCTCATTTGCTACCAGCGATGTAGCAAACGGTAGAGAGCCTTTGTACCCAGACAGGACATTCAGTGTCCGAGTGTTTTTAGCACCTTCTTCGAAGAGTTGGTCCTCCCGGGGAAGACCTAAAACTGCAGGGGGGTGGGGGTGGAGAAGAACATAATGCTGAAGGGTCCACCGAGTCTACCATTTAACAGACGGATGTTACACCCTCTGGGCCGAAGCTAGAGGACCCAGCCCTTCTACGGGGACCTCTTCCTTTACCGTTGGGTGAGGTCACAAGAACGGACCTTTTAGGGTACCTGTCTCCTCGGACCACCCGATATCAAGAACCCCAGAGTCTCAGCCTGCGCTGACTCGCTGGAGTGAATGGAAGAATGAAGAGGATAACCAGGTCTTGCAAGATGTAGGCAGTCACCTACGAAGGAAGGTCGAACGTCCCCGGAGATAGGGCCGGTCAGAGGCCCTAGAGTGAAGAAGGTTCCTCGAGTGGAAACTGGGCGGAGAGGACGGCGGGTCCAAGTGGTCGAGGCACCAGATGGTCCCGGAGTAGTACGTGTACCCGCGGTGACCGCCCTTGGAGATGGACCTGAAGGAGATGAGACGAGACCAGCTCAAGGGGCGCCGGAAGTAGTAGGAGCAGTGGTAGCTGGCGAAGCCGGCGGCGATGGGCGACCGGTGCAAGTTGGACCACCGGCCCGACCGGACGAAGGAGTACTAGAAATAGGGTGTGCCACTCACCAGGTGTGGGTAACAGAAGGCCCAGCAACTTGGCACCCTTCTCACAACCTTGTCCTTGTTTCCGTTCCACGAATGGACTCAGATCTTAATGGAAAATTGTTTAAAATTCATCTCCATGTCGTATGGCTGTTACTCGAGAAAATTTCACAAGTTCGGTTACTTGAAAAGTGGACATACATACGGACGCGTGACTCTAGACACGGTTCTATTCCTTGTAAAAGTCGTGGAGCCTTCCAGGGAGTGGGAGGAACCGGTGGTTGCGAGTGGTGGGGACGGGCCCAGTGGTGTCGAGACCAGAGACGGTGGCGTCTACTTTCAGCCGACAAGAACTTGAAGTATGTTAACTTGGTATGACGTGGATACGAAACCTAGCGGAAGTAAGTGAATAACACCGCAGACGTTCCCAGTGGGTGCAACAGGGTGCTCCCACAGAGAACATGAAAAAGTGACAACCCGTCGGAACGTAACATCCTTAGGGAGTGGGATTTAGGTCCGGAGACAACTGAAGTCCGGAGGATTCCAGTGGGACCTGGCGGCATGTTTCTTAATTTCAGTGTAGGGAGAAGGAGGAAGAGAAAAGGGAGATCTTGTATTCGAGGTTCTTCGCCTTTGTAGGAGACGAAACGAGTGTCGGCTCGAGGACCCCGTCTCTGTGGTGAGATAGTGCACGTGTCTCCTCGAAGGGTCCACCACGATGACCGTTTCTCGGACTGACGGTCATCTTCTCCGCATTCTCTACGTCCAAGTCAGGGACCCAACCCTTCTAGATTTCAGTAGGTCACAGACGGATAAACCTAATTCCGACGTCGCTTGTAAGGTTGCGTAGACGAGTACCTGTGAGTGAAGGGAACGACCCAGTCCCCCGCCCTGTGTCCAATCAAAATCATCTATGTCGGTCTGTCGAAAAGTCAAGTGCGAGGGTGTCACTGTGTAGTCGAAAGGTCACCAAGGTGTCTGAGTGATCGTGAACTGTAGTAATCAGAAAAGTTGTGGTCGGTAGAACCACGGACAAACGAACTCAGGTATTAAGAATCGTTAGGTTCTATTCGGTTTCGTCTTAGCAAACCCGGTGAAATTAAACTCATGCATGTAACGGAAAGAGTAAACAATGAAAATCTTTACAATTTTTTTTTATCCTCTCGTCTAAACGATAAAAGAGTCAAAAATAACGAACACGAGCCGTCAACAACCAAATTACTCAGTAAAACCGTCCGAAACCCCCGTCCTATAATACTCTTTGTAGGGTACTTTAGGGACAAGAGTTCTTAATCTGAAATGTCTCGTCCGACCTTTAAAATTCTCCATCGTTTTCCATCGAGTCCAAAAAAAGAGGGAGGAAAGTACTCGCTCACTCACTCACTTCAGCGAGTCAGCACAGGCTGAGAAATGCTGGGGTACCTGACATCGGGTGGTCGAGGAGGTAGGTACCTTAAAACGTCCGTTCCTACGACCTCACCCATCGGCAAAGGAAGAGGTCCCCTAGAAGGGCTGGGTCCCTAATTTGGCCCAGAAGGTGTCACGTCTATCCGCACTGTGACAGACTCGGTGGTCCCTGTTTCTTCTTCCTTTTCCACGGCTCGTAGACTTTAACCGAGGGGGACAAAGGGGGATAAAGGGACAAAGATCTTAGGACCATTTCGACTTACTTACTCATCTCCAAAAGCAACAACGACAAAAAATTTATTGTTACGGTTCATGACTCTCCCTTGGACCCTAGACTCCGGTAAACCAATAGTGTACCTTCTTCGAACCCATGGCGCAGGAGACAGGGTGTAGAAGGGTCCTGGGAGAGGGCCGAGGGTGAGGGTGGTGAGCGGAAATGAGCAGGAGTAGCGTAAGCTACTGTTCGGAAGCAGAGGACGAGGTCTTTGATAAAGTTCATGGAAGATACATAAACGCACGTCCGTACGATTCAGTGAAATCAACACAGACTGAGAAACACTGGGAGACCTCGTTTCTGGGAAGCCTCGGGTAGTCCGAGGAGAGAGGTACCCAAAGAGGTCCGTTCTTACGACCTCACCCAACGACACGGGAGGAGATCCCCTAGAAGGGTTGGGTCCCCGACTTGGACGTAGAGAATGCAGAGAACGTAACCGTCAACCCAAGAAATGGTCATCGTGGTGGACCCTTCGAGGAGACACATGAACTGTCTCACCACAGAGACGGGGTCCTAGAGTCGGTACTCGTTTCGTCTCTTTCTAAGGTGAAGATCTCCCTTTTCTCTTCCTCCTTCTCCCTACCCCGTAATTAAGAAGCATACCACCAGGTCCCACTGGAATCCTCTGGATTCACTTCTCCCCTACTCGGTAAATTTGTCGGCCCGTTCCTCCAAAGGTCCTTTCCCTTGTCGTTCTCGTTCCTGGGACTCCTACCCCTCTCGACCTGCGACCTCCTCGTCGGCCTGGGACCACTCGTCCCCTGTCCCTCTCTACGGTCGCACCCAAAATAGGGTTCGCACCGTCCTTCGGTGCACCGTCCTGACGTCAACATTCACCAGGGAGGCTGACGACCCCTCTCACCGGACCCGGGTCTCCTCCGTCCCGCCAAGAGACTCCCGTTCCTACGGCACGTACAGGTCATTTCGTAGAACGGTTTAGGTAGTTTCGACGCCTTAAACACTGGTTACGGGAGGAGGTCCACAGGCTCACTTGAGGGAATAGAACATAGAGCATCCTCGGAATTGATTTCCGAGGCGTACCCGAGAGGAGGTCCGTCTCCCGTCGGCTCTGGACCTCTCTAGCGCGACCGACCGAGAGGGGTCTCGGAGGGCGACCGCTCCCCTGTCTGCGGACAGAAGGAACTTATCGGCCGAGCACCCCTACTCCCACTCTACTGTGTGACAGACCCTGGGACCTCCGAGAGAATCACTCGGCCGGACTGAGTCCTCAATGAACACCAAACCCTAGACCCACTTATGGATTGTAGGTCCTCTTCGTCTGTTACCACAGATTACGAAACTACCGAGGGGTCCTTCCTCTTCCGAAGACCTGGACGACGATTGATTCTACGTCTCGGTAGACAATCCTCCTCTACTCCCAAACGTAGGGAGTAGGAGAGTCTGGTCACTTTCAACGAACCCAATTTTTTTTACACAAGACTCCTGAAGGGACCACCAGGCCCCCAATTCTGAGGTCGACGGTGACGTCCCTGTACCCAAGCTAGGAACGAGACCGTTTTAAGGCATACGGCGCCCCGGTGATTCGGGTCCACAGTCTGACGACTCGGGTTCAGTATCTCGGGTGTTCGACATTGAGGACTTCGGAGTCGTAGTCTGGATCTCTCACCGGGGACGAGCATGTTGATCTCTTTCGGGAACGTGTCGGCGTTTCCGATCCACGGCAGTTGTTATTTATTTATTTTGTAAAATTTCTTACACAACCCTTTACTCTCGACTCCTACTCTTTAGGCCAGGTGGTCGAGATCCTGAACACGGGCTCCCTTGGTGCAACAACTCCTGGATGACACAAAGTTCTCGACACAGTCTTTCCTGTGATAACGTCCTATTATTTTTCGGTCCTGACCACCCCACCAGTGCTGCGTGTCGACTGTGCACAATAGAGATTTAAAGTGGTGGTGGAAATTCAACCCATTCTAATAAAGGTAAAGTATCGACTCCTCTGACTCCGTCCGTCTTCATTCGGTAAACGGAACAGTGAGACGACTGTCCTCCGTGTCGACTCTAAGTTTTTTCACGTAAGACAGGAGACGTGTCACTTCAGGAGGGAGTTCGTAGTAGTTCAGGGGTCTAGAGAGTCCTGAGGTAAATCAAGTGCAATCATCACCAGCGACTCAACACAGGCTGAGAAACCCTGGGATACCTGACATCGGACGGTCCGAGGAGACAGGTGCCCTAAGAGGTCCGTTCTTATGACCCCGCCCAACGACAAAGGAGGAGGTCCCGTAGAAGGGTTGGGTCCCTAGTTTGGGTTCACAGGACGTGGCGCTCGTCTAAGAAATGGTAGACTCGGTGGTCCGAGTCAATGGACTAGGTTTAGACCTCCCCAGCCTATTCTGTCGGAAAGCCCGGGAAGGTCGAGAATTCAGGTTCGAGGGTCAGTGCCGCAGGGGACCGTTTAGACACCCATGTCGGGAGATCGAGAGTGTGGGAGACAGAGAAAGGAGGGTCTAGACGGGACCAACTTGTAGTGCTATCGAACACAGCCGGCTTACCCCTAGTGGTAGCCCAAGGTCTACCACACGGACCAGTTGCGGCTCGACAAGGGATGTAAGTAGGCCACTCACATAGGTACCCTGCCCCACCGATCGACGACTGTCCCGACACCCGGTCGACCCGAGTGACTCCTGGTGAGAATTTCTACGGGGGGTCCCACCTACCCAACGGTAACTCTACCCCCAACCCGTAGTTTCTGTCGGGTGCGGACTACGTCATCTCTTCCACTCTACCTGTCCAATTTCACCTGAGTCCCAGTGTCGTGCACGGCATGCCTCCCGGTTGTGTTCTCTTTTCTGTAGACCAATTCCCGTCAAGGACAAACCTGGCACTGTATGTCTCGTAACGGTGTGCACCGCACGTCCAGTAGGACATTTTAACGACAATGGGCGGAAAGTGCACACTCGTCTGACTCCAAATGTTTCCCTTCCGCTGGAGGGGTCCTAGTGTGTCGATCTTTCACCGTCCCAGGTCCATTCTTGTGTGACGAAGCGGGGAGAATAAAAAAAAGTTGACTTCATGCCAACTAAATGTTACGACACACACTTAAAGACGACGTGTCGGTTCTCTAAGTCAACGTGCATGGGTATCATTATGTAAGATAGAGCACAAGAAAAGGCGACGCCGAAGAGTGTCCCGTCACTCACTGCAGACGACATAAGATGTCGTCCCGGACCGACAAACAGGCAGGACAAATGTGAACAAACGTAGACGATCCGGGTTGGAGGGTGAGGTAGGGAGGGGAGGGGGAGGGAGAACCTCTGGTTCTTGTGTGAAGAAAGACGGGAACTTCGACCACAAAGGGATATTGCTGTCTTATGAAACATTCGTATCGTTACCCGGGTCTAGTAAGTAACAAAGTTCAGTCCAAATAACTCCATCTTAAAAGAATCTCGTTCTAAATGGGAGTTTCCGTGTCAAACTACTCAAAACTAGACAAGTAAAGTGGTCGTGGTACTAGTTCCACTGTGTCTGCGCAGAGGTTGCACACGTTTACGCAGGAGGACAGGGAAACACCAGGCGGAAGAGGGGAGGGTGGAGGTCGTGGCCCGTTCGGGGCTAGACCCAAGAGAGGGGTACCGAAACGGCAAAGAACTTACAACGTATGTACCTCATTGAACCTCACGTCCGAAAACGTAAACCGAAGAAAGCGAACTGTAGTCCCCTGGGTAGGTCCGGCACCGAACATATTACGAGGTAAGGAGGAATAACGACTCACACCAAAGGTACGCACCTTCTACCTGGTGCCATACAAAGAGGCAAAGAGTCAAGTACCTCCAAACCCGAAAAAGGTCTGTCTCACTAATGTTATGTCCACGGTTATTCATAAGTGAATGGCCAAATACTCGAAGGAACACAGAGTCGACCATTTCTGAGGCGGACGGTACGTCCTCTACGACCAAGATAAGGACCCAGCCCTTCTAGACGACCTCTTTCCTATCCGATGGGTGAGGTCACAAGAACCCAAAGGAATCACCGAGTCGACCATTTCTTAGACGGACGTTACGCCCTCTGGACCCAAGCTAGGGACCCAACCCTTCTAGGGGACCTCTTCCCTTTCCGACGGGTGAGGTCATAAGACCGGACCTCTTAAGGTTCCTGACGTATATTCAGGCACCTCGACGTTTTTCAGCCTGTGCTGACTCGTTGAAAACGAAGTGATACCCAGAAACACACCTGTATGCAGAAGTAAAGAGAATCTTTTTTTGAATCCCTACCCAGTATACCATCAACACACAAATTTAAGTACTCTTTGATAGTGTTACAAAAGGTTTCACCGGTGTGGTCAAAGATAGGGTGGTCGACACACTCTGTGTCCACTAACGAGACATAGGAGGGGACAGGAACCACAGCGGTCGAATTTTTTTTTACAAACTCGGTAAGAACCTCCACCACCATAATAGCACTGAAACTAAATGGAACAGGATTGATGACTATTACAGCTAGTGGCAACGTACAGGAATAATGTTAGACATAGAATCTTCCGAATCAGATTTACTTCTCATAAAAATAACATTTCCTAATTGGGGGAATTTCAAATTTAAGACTGGAAACAATCTCAAACCGTGTAAAGACGTTTGAGAAGGGGGTGGGGCGGAGTGAAATATTTAAGAAAGAAGAGGGGTATAGTAGTCTGGTCACTACAGATTCTTGATAAGGTCGAGAGGTAGGAAGAGAATGTGGACCCGTCGGGAGTCTTGGGAAAGTACTCGGTCTTCTGTGACGGTCTAAGTGAGAAAGGACGTGTAGGGAGTAATTTTCCGGGACAGAGTAGACCTTTTCTAACAAGCCTTACCCATGTCTCTCTATTTCCGTTTACTTCCCTTTTTTTAGATGTTAACCGTTAAGTCTCGGGTCTCAGATTTTGCCGACCCGGTTTGTTAAGGTAACGGTACCGGTGACCTGGGCCCCCTGACTGAGTCTCGTATTTGACGGTCTCCAGGACTCACGGACCAGGTTCCGCCTCCTTTCGGTTCACCGGGTAGGAGTTCCCGTCTCGTAGGTAAACTACTCCTAAGAGTTCTTGGTCCTTTCTTTCGGTCTACAAGTCTTTATTGAAATTTGAACTAGGTGTCTGTAGTGTACGGTTTCATTCTGTCAGTACTTTCAAACCCAGAAAAGTTAGTTAACTTAGTTTAGATTTAACCTTTTTTTCCTAGTAAAGACAAGGAAATAATGAAATATTAGTGAAGTCCAACTGTCTCAAAGATAAATCTGGTAAAACTGGGACGAAGAATACGTATCCTCCGAAGTCTCAACTTGTCGTAGGAGGAAGATTGACAGACGTTGTATATGACAGTTCTGGGTCCACAGTGATCAACATTTCTTGGACGGTCGGTCACGTCCTCTGTGTTCTCTGCACCCAAACTAAGGACCCAACCCCTCTCGGGGACCTCCTCCCGTACCGTTGGGCGAGGTCATAAGAGCGGACCTCTTAGGGTTCCTGTCTCCTCGAACCACCCGATGTCAAGAATCCCAGCGTGTCTCAACCTGTACTGACTCCGTTGAACCGTGCGTCCGTGCGTACGAGACGGAACATAACTTTTAGTAGGTGGGTAAAAATGGAGAAGAGATATAATACGCGAGGAACTTGTGTCTCTGACGTGTCGCAAGAACAGACGTGGAGGACTTCGACGAGACATCGAGATGATTGGTCCGTCGACCACGAACGTCTTACTTACCGACTTCACAGGGTCTCTGGACTTAAAAGAATTAAAACAAAAAATTCTATAAATAATAAAAGTTAATACAAACCGACGTGACCCAGAAGTGACAACGTGCATCCGAAAGAGATCAACCCCGCTCACCCCCGATGAGAGGCCAACGTTCTGTGCCCGAAGAGTAACGACACCAAAGAGAACAACGTCTCGCACCTGAGATCTCGTCTGAGTCATCAACACCGCGTGCCCGAATCAACGAGACACAGGACCCCCTAGAAGGACCCGGATCCTACTTTGGCACAGGGGACGTAACGTCCCTCCTAAGACTTGGTGACCTGGTGGTCCCTTCGGGATACTCAAAATTTCTACCTTCGATCAAAGAGTGAAGAAGATCGGAGACACACGAACATTTTAGAAAGAGAAAAAATTCTGAATAGGAGAATTTTAATAAAAATTTTACCACTAAAAAAAAAGGGGAGGAGAACCTTTGGTGTGATTTCGATGATCTTCTTACTCTCCTCGTGTACTCCCGTATAGAAATAATAAGTGACAATGACGTACTCTTAGATGTAAAAGTAGTTATTTTTAAAGTTGTTTTTATTAAATTATCGTTGTTTTTCCTTCCTCTACGTCTTTTCTTTTTTTTGTTTGGGACGTTTACGGTAGAAACTTTCATCCTGCTGGAACTTTCTTCCACATCCTTCTTTCCGACGGATCTTGTCACTTACATTTTCCCAGATCTTCTGAGGTCCCTCCAGGTGACCCCGTCGTTTGAACTCTGTTCCGGTCTCCAAAAGGTCCCATCCTTCCCTCGAACTTCTTAGATTGGGTGTTAGGGAACAACCTCCTTGTTCTACCCAGGTTCGAAGGGACAGGAAGGGATAGAGAGTCCAGGTAACTCAGTCACTACGATAGAACGGTAGAGTAGGAGACGACGGCCGAAGAGGAAAACGGAAGTCAGAAAGGGTCATAGTCCCAGAAAAGGTTACTCAACAAAGAAGAATAATCCATCGGTTTTATAACCTCGAAGTCGAAGTCGTAGTCAGGAAGATTACTTATAAGTCCTAACTAAAGGAAATCCTACCTGACCGAACTAGAAGAATGTCAGGTTCCCTGAGAGTTCTTAGAAGAAATCGTGGTGTTAAACTTTCGTAGTTAAGAAACCGTGAGTCGGAAGAAATACCCGGTTGAGTGTGTAGGTATGTAATGACGATCTTTTTGGTATCGAGGCTGATCTACCTGGAAACACCGTTTCACTGCGGAGACGAAAAAGTATACGACAGATCCAAACAGTATCATAAGGAAGGTTCCTCGTTCGCAGAAAATTACAGTACTCATCCCTATTCTCTCAGTTTCGTAAATTAGTATCTGTAGGGACCAGTCTTTCTCTTAAAGATTATCGAATTTGTACGGGACCAGGAAGAGGTGTTTAGGAAGATTTTATCGACGACGTCCTTCTTTATTATCACAACTTACGACTTAGTGTTTATTTTTTCATTGAAAGGGTCCTCGATATGTCTATATAGTACTCTATTTTTCCTCTTTCCTTCTCCTTTTCGTTCACTGTTTACTTCTTTTACGTATCCCTTTTATAATAGTCTTTCGTTTACTTTTCACATCGGTTCACATGATACTGATTCATGTTTTATCATTACTTAATCGGTAGAGACATTTTCTTCTCACATTTCGTCTCTTACATTCAAGAAGCCTCTTACACACTATTCTGTTCTCTACTTCAGTCGAGTCCAACTTTTTTTTCTTTATAATTTTATAAAGTGTTTACTTTTGGTGAAACTTTCGTCATGTTCCCTCTTGACTATTTCATTTCCTTTCCATTCTGTCTTAATTCTTAACGTTTTATTCTAACTTTATTCGTTTTTCCAATTTTCCGAATCTCTAATACGAATATGTATACAGGGTTTCTTCTAGTGACTTTATTACTTTGGTTTCTTGAATTTCTTTATTTTTTTTTTTGAATTTTCTTGAAGACCTTTATTTTCTTGCGAACCTAGATACTTGCGAACCTAGATACTAAACTTCCACCGTATGTCACTCTCAATATCCTTTTGAACTAAGACTCGTTATAATTGTTTATAAGGTCAATTCAATGACACGAAGTCTCTATTTCTTTCTGAATACTCCATGGGTCCGACTTTCACATTCAGTGTACATAGTCCTCTTTCAGTTTGACTATGGTAAACTACTTCGAACACTTTGTAGGACGTTACTAGGGTTCCTCTCCGTTACATTGAGTTTCTTAAAATAGGTTTGAGAGTAAGGGGTTATTTTTGTTGTAGGTTAATAAAACAAGGAATTTTTATACCAACGATATTTGAAAAAGGTTTTTTCGATAATCTCTTTTTTAAGAGTCATTTGTGTTATTCACCTCATTATGAAGTTTCAATAACTACCACTAATGACTTAAACTCTAATTTTGGGAGTCAAAGACAAAACTAATGTCTTATATTTAACTGTTATGTCTTTACGATATTGATTTTTGCCTGAAATCGAAAGGTCCAAAGAGACAGGTATCTTAAGAGGTCCGTTCCTACGACCTCAGTAAAGGAAAGGGTCCCCTAGAAGGGCTGGGTCCCTATCTCGGGTCCATAGGCCGTAACGTCCGTTTAAGAAATGGTAGACTCGGTGATCCCTTCGGGTTATTGATTTTTTTCAACCTTTCCCTTCTTTCTTACAACCTCCACCACACTATGTGACTAAAAGAGTTATGAAAGAGGTCCTTTTTTTTATAGTGATTTTCGATTAGTTAATTCATCAAAATATCCGTATAAAATTCTCTACTTCCGTTTGTCATTCTTGTTACTATAATAATTGATGTCGGTCACGTACCTCCCTACTAAACTCCTCTTTCATTTTTATGTGATTAAAATTTCAACAAGAATTATCAATTGGTTATGATAGATTTCTTTATCTCATAATTCATATAAGAGTTTGGAAGAATTCATAGTCTTTTTTTATGTGTATTGGTTGTGTTTGACTCTTTATTTTCTGTGTCTTTTGTTATTTTTTGTACCGTATACAATTATATAAATATTTTACAATTATTTGTCAATTACTGTCTTAATTCTTGTTTGTAAAGACTATAAATTTATTTATATTTCTCTGAGTTGAGGAAATAACTTTTTGTTTTCATTTTTCCGAGATTAAAGTAACATTTCGTTTTAGGTTGTTAGACGACGTATCAACCTCAGATTGAAAAGGAGTCTTTCCAACTCTTCGTTCCTTACGTGTTTTCGTCCCCGAAGGGGTCACCGAGTCACCATTTCTTAGGTGAACGTTACGTCCTCTGAGTCCTCCGTACCCAACCTAGGGGGCCGAGGGGGTCTCCTCCTTGACCGTTGCGAGGTCACAAGAACGGACCTCTGAGGGTACCTGTCTCCTCGTGAGGGTACCTGTCTCCTCGGACCGTCCGGTGTCAGGAACCCCAGCGTTTCTCAGTCTGTCGTGACTCGTGTGTCGTGTGCGTGTGACCCATTTACCTTTGTTTTGACATCGTTCTTGGTGCTACAATAGTCTGTTCCAACTTAAATACCGTTTTGACATAATTCTGTTTCTTCTGGGATTTAGTATCAATTCTCTCTTAGGTGTTACGAAAGAGTCCTATCAAAATGTTTTATAAATTAATTATCTTTTGAAGTCACTAGGTGTCAAGATCTCATATCCTTTTCCTCCTTCAAATTTTTTTTAACAAATATTCGAAAGTACTACAACCACAGTTTATCGTTGTTTTTATTTCCTTTGTTCTTTTGATGTTTATAATAAATACCTACTATTTAAGTTTAGAGTTTGTTACATAATAGTTCGTCTTATCACCTCGTGTAATTTTATTATTATGTATCATAGATTCTACTCAATAAGGTCCTTATGTCTCTATCGAATTATAATCTTTTAGTATCATATCAAGTACGATTATTTAGTTTTCTCTTTTAACATAGAGAAGTATCTATTTTCTCCGTAAGTTATTTTCAGTTGTGGATAAAAACAAAAAATTTAGAGAGTTATTTGTACCTATCTATTGAAAAGTATATCAAAAAAGTCATACAAAAGGTCGATTTTTCTTTCTATAATAACTTTCGACCACTTAGTTCATTTAATGTTTCGTATAAATTACTAATATTACCGTTTGTGAATTATTTATTGATTTGACTCCAGTATCTCCCTCTGAAACCCTTCCCTTCTTTTTACATGATTACAATATTAATGAGTAAAATTCCTAATTCTTTAACACGTTTACCTACATTATCTTCTTCGAATTTTCCTATTTTGAAAAGAACTAAATAGTAAGGACTAAATTGGTACAGAAGCTGGGTTTCGAGTTCTAATAAATGTCCTTATGGGACTTCACCGATATAAGTATATTCTGGCTTACTAGTGTTTGATAACAGTCCCTTTTCTCCAGTAAAGTTCATCTACCAAAGGAGAGATCGAAAGAAACAGAAAATAAAGAATTAGAGAGAAATAGGAAGGGGCAGGGAGATACACTTTCGTTTTTGAGATCAGTCTGGTTGGTCAAGAGGTTTAGAGGTCTGGTAACAATATTAGGATAAGACTGTAAGTCAAGTCAAGTCAGTGAGTCAGGACAGACGGAGAAACACTGGGGTACCTGACATCGCAAGGTCCGAAAGGACAAGTAGTGGTTGAGGGTCTCGACGAGTTTGAGTACAGGCGACTCAACCACTACGGTAGGTTGGTAGAGTAGGAGACAGCAGGGACAGAGGAAGACGGAAGTTAGAAAGGGTCGTAGCCCCAGAAAAGGTTACTCAGTCAAGAAGCGTAGTCCACCGGTTTTATAATCTCAAAGTCGAAGTCGTAGTCAGGAAGGTTATTTATAAGTCCTGATTACAGGAAATCCTAACCGACTGAACTAGAGGAACGTCAGACTTCCTGACGTTGTGGTGTCAAGTTTTCGTAGTTAAGAAGCCGTGAGTCGAAAGAAATACCAGGTTGAGAGTGTAGGTGTGTACTGATGACCTTTTTGGTATCGAAACTGATCTGCCCGGAAACAACCGTTGCACTACAGAAACGAAAAAAATACCCATCCCTCCACCTTCCCCCCAAGTCCTAACCCTTGTGCACATGTGGACACTGCCTAAGTACAACTACATACCTTTTTGGTTATGTCATAACATTTCATTTTATTTTCATTTTTCTTTTTTTTCTTTTCTTAGACTTTTTTTTTTAGACAACAGATCCAACCAGTATCGAAAAGAAGGTTCCTCGTTCGCAGAAAATTAAAATACCGACGTTACCACTACTTGTCCCTCCGGACCGCACGACGCTAAGTACCCCAGCGTTTCTCAGCCTGTACTGACTCGCTGACTTGACTTGACTTAGTGGTAGACGTCACTAAAATCTCGGGTTCTTTCATTTCAGACAGTGACAAAGGTGACAAAGGGGTAGATAAACGGTACTTCACTACCCTGACCTACGGTACTAGAAGTAAAAGACTTACAACTCAAAATTCGGTTGAAAAAGTGAGAGAAGAAAGTGAAAGTAGTTCTCCGGGAAATCAAGAAACGAAAGAGGGTATTCCCACTACAGTAGACGCATAGACTCCAATACCTATAAAGAGGGCCGGTAGAACTAAGGTCAAACACGAAGTAGGTCGGACCGTAAAGGGTACTTTAAGACTGTAATTGATGGACCTTAATCGTTGGAGGGAGGACCTCAAGTAGGTAAACGATATTCCGGGTACCTTGAGTCCCTTCGTGAGCGTGAATGAGTAAACAATATTTGTAATATTTGTCCGCTGGTCTCCTTCTCTAAGCGTCCGTCCCGATCGTCTCAGGATGGTGTCCGTGAAACAAGGGGACCTCGACCCTACACGGAAAGAGAATTGTGTAATGCATCCACACCAACTACTTTAGCAGTCACTAAGAAAAAAAAAAAAAAAATTCTTATAAATAAACAAATAAAAACTGACGCAACCCAGAAGCTCCGACACGAGTCCGAAAGAGGTCAAAGACACTCGTCCCCGATGAGAAGGAAGTCCTGGTGTCCGAAGTCATCAACGTCGTGCGTCTGAGTCAACAACATCGCATGCTCGAATCAACGAGGAGCCGTACACCTTAGAAGGACCTGGTCCCTAGTTTAGGTGCAGGGGACGTAACCGTCCGCCTAAAGATAGGTGACACGGTGGTCCCTTCAGGTCAGTAGTCTCTAATTGGGGTAGCGGTTGGGGAGAGGGGAGGGACCTCCAACCCCTTACCCGCCACATTAACGACATCGCATTCAAATGGTAAACCTTTTGACTAAGTGTCTTTACAGTAGAAAAAACCAGAGACATAAAATGGTCCTTGGAACCGTACTACCACACAAGAAGGGACACACTACACCCACCCTAAGAGTGGGGTAAGGACCAGAAGTCCGAGTACCTCCAAACCGTTCCGAGCGGCGAGTAAAACAAACCATTCTGAAGTACTGTGTAAATAATAAAGAATAAGTGTCGGGTCACACTTATCAGTTATTGATGACCTGCTCACTTACCATGGGGGGCTCCCATGTCTTCCCTTCCCACCACGGTCGGGAAAGTAGCAGAGGACCGAGGAGACAGAACGAAGTGCCCTTTCTATTGTACGGCAAGAATGTTGTACCCGGTCTCCACATACAGGACACCGAGACCTCAGGTTATTAAGGAAGATGTCTTATCTTGTCCTCTCGTAAAAACTACGTCGGAGGACCAAAGAATCACTTAAACTACGGGTCGAAACCACCTGAAGTGTACACTAGCGATCCACAATCCAACGGTAGTGAGGAGAAAACGAAGGTCTAGCATTGTTGACTGTTGTCTGTGCTTCCCTGTTACCCTTGGGTTCAAATCATGGACCAAACAATGACTCATACAATCTAATCTCCTCCTCTTCCCTTGAGTAGGTGAAGAGGGGTTTGGACGGGGAATCGCCTCCCGTTTAGCTGACGGGCACACACCTCTCGACGGTACAGACCCGGTCCATTTGGGGACGCCCATCCCACCTCACCCTCACCTACTCATCGTTCTCTCCGGGTGTGACGGGTGTGTGTGTAGTGGACCCGAGGTATAACACATGCACATCATCGATATTCTAGGTGACATATCAAATATATACCCGCAGGGTCCACCGCGTCACCATTTCTTAGACGGACGGTCACGTCCTCTACGCCCAAGTCAGGGACCTGACCCTTCTAGGAAACCTCCTCCTTTACCTTTGGGTGAGGTCATGAGAACGGACCTTTTAGGGTACCTGTCTCCTCGGACTACCCGACGTCAGGTACCCCGGTGTTTCTCGGTCTGTATTCACTCACTGACTCGCACACACGTGTCAAATATAATATGTTAATACACTATATAGTATAATGTAATATAATATATATATTTAGCCTCTTCCGTTACCGTGGGGTGAGGTCATGAGAACGGACCTTTTAGGGTACCTGCCTCCTCGGACCAACCGACGTCAGGTACCCCAACGATTCTCAGCCTGTGCTGACTCACTGAAGGGAAAGTGAAAAGCGAAAGTACGTAACCTCTTCCTTTACCGTTGGGTGAGGTCATAAGAACTGACCTCTTAGGGTCTCTGCCCCCTCGGACCACCCGACGGCAGATACTCTCAGCCTGTGCTGACTTCGCTGAATCGTCGTCGTCGTCGTATATATATTTATATTACTCCCGAAGGGTCCACCACGATCACCATTCCTTGGACGAACTGTTACGTCCTCTGTATTCTCTACACCCAAACTAGGGACCTAACCCTTCTAGAGGACCTCCTCCCACGCTGTTAGTTAAGGTTATAAGAACGGACCTCTTAGGTACCTGTCTCCTCGGACCACCCGATGTCAGGTTCCCTAGTGTCTCAGCCTGTGCTGACTCGTTGATTCGTGTCGTGTGCACATGTTCCTCCCTTCATAAAGGAGAAGAATGAGACGGTAAGGGGGCAATGGTATAACGAAAATCAAAAGATCTGTAGCGACTGAAAAACTTCACCGGGAGTGTGTACATAACGGATGCGTAGAGAAATCAATCGACAGTAGTAGACATTTGCCACAACCGGTACGAGATTGCCGAGGCACAACTTAGACAGAGCAAACTTCGCCGGAACCCCGACCAACGGCCCCCTTACTGCGACGAAGAAGGCCTCTGGTTCCCCCAGTGAAACGGTCTCTGGTAACTCCTACGACTTTTAGACGTGTCCACTCGCGGTCGGTGACCCCCTGGGTCTCGGGGTACAATCTGAACGGGAGGGACAATACTTGTGAGAGGTAAAGGACAGAGGACCCTCCCGAAATAGTGGGGTCTCGACGATGTCTCTCTTTGTGTTTCGTCACTGACAACCGATTTTTCCTTTCGTCCCTCTCGGCCTCACATACAAAGACCACCCGTCAGTAGACGAGATTTGGCGCTCTGCGTTCCAAAACAAATAACAAATACTACGGTTGGCGCACCTCGTGGCGCCGGGGATCGAGTGGGGTCTCAACAACCCTCGATAAAAATTTAGTTAGAAGACAGAAAAAACACTGACAACCAAGTTTAAGGAATCACTGAAAGAAGTGTTTCTTCTTACTGACTTTTGAAAGCGAGGACATTGTCCCCGCTCACGAAGTCACCTCGGAGTCCAGGATGAGAATGTCGGCAGTTTGTCCTTTCCCTCTTTTTCACAGACTACTACATCAGTAATGTCCGAACCGAGAGACCTAAGATGCATTCCTGGGTGCACAGGGACCCTTCACCTCACTTCTCTGAGACCCCTGAGTAACTCCGAGTCCAAGTCAGGTCCCCGTCGGTGGATGAACCGGTACACTGGAACCCTTATAGTAACTTGGGAGATTGGAAGCAAAGGAACGGACTTTTCATCGGCGTTATTATGAATTGACTCTTCACACGACACTTTTAAGTTACTCCAATTCATCCACTGCTACTGAATCGGTGACGGACCGTGTATCATCCACAAGTTGTTTAAAACCTAAGAACGGTAAGAAGTACGTGTAACACACTAAAGGAGTTACTAAGAGTTTACATGAGTCGTCTCCTCAGTGTTTACCTCGAACGATTTTACGTCTAAGGACCCGGGAAAACCAAAAGCAGAAGTATTCACTTACCCCCTTGTACTAGAAAAGTACTACTAGTCATGGGCAGTCACGTGAAGTGAAACTCTTTAAGAAGTAGAGAGTCATGACTATTCCCTGTGTGTGACACACTTGACATTCGCGTAAAACAGTATACCCATCATCTGTGTGTGTCGATGTGCAAACAGGAACGACTGTCATAGAAGGAGACCAGGGTTCCTCATCTGTGTATATCTTTCCAACTGATGGACTAAAACTTTCAAAGCAATATTAAGTAATTATCCGTGAACCAGTAGAAAATGCCACAACAAACACGGAAGTGAGGTAGTAGTCTCGGTAAGGACGGACCGGTCCCCTCCGGTCCCGAAGACGAACCTCGAGGTACGGCGGTACCTGTGGGAGACAAGAACTATTACGGGAAGGGATACATATTAGTGGTGAATAAAGTAATAGACAGAAGAGACGATATGCTTAAAGTATTTATCTCTCTAGTAAAGTTACTATGGAAGAACCCTGCAGGGTGCACCAGGTCACCGATTCTGTGGTGCGAGGGTTTTGTCCCCCGGACCCAAGTCAGATATAAGTCTCTTGATCTAAGGTGTACGACGTTGATTGTCTAGGGTGCACGACGCTGATTCTAGGGAACATCAGTTTAGTTAACTTTAAAATTTTTTACTGTGCAAGAAGGGATGACAGGTCCTTTGTTCGAGTCCCTTACCCTCACTGCCCTCGAGACCGATTATCTGCAGTGTGACGCAGTCGAAGTGACTCAAAGCCCACGGCAGGTGGGGTAGGAGCGTTTTGTGACACTCCGTCGACAACAGTAATCGTGTGGACGAGATGTCTATTTCCTTTAGCACTATCTACGAGGGCCCGGGGTCGAAGTTCCACCGTACGACTGAGAGTCCCCTACGACACTCTGTCTGTGTGTCTACGAGACACCTTCCCAGTCTTTGGGAAAGACATTTCCTGGTTCCTCATTTATGAAGGCCGAGACCCCTGTACGTCAGAAACAGGGGTCCAAGACGGGAAAGCCTTGCTTTCGCCAGTGTCGAGTATTTACTTACCTACGTCGACCCAAGGTCGTGTTGAAATACATACCTTCAACTGTGACTCTAAAGTAGGTTAAAAGTTCACAGTTCTTTATTATAAATTGTAAACTGAAAGTTCTTGATAAAATTTTACATTCTTTGGTATCGTTTTGTCCGTCTCTTGGTCTTTGACTGGTGGGCTCTAGAGACGAGTCGGACAAGAAGTAGTGGACGATACGTGCAAGAGTGGAAGTGAAAACTCTGAATAAGGGTCCACTTTGAAACGTTGTCTAAGAATTTTTCGGTAATAACTAAAATTGAATTTTGGACTTTTCTCTATAAATAAAGAAACCGACGCAGTCCAGAATCAACACCGCCCGTCCTGGATCGAGGAACTGGTCCCTAGTTTGGACCCCGGCGGACGAAACCCTCACACCTTAGAGTCGGTGACCTGGTGGCCTTCAGGGATAACATTGAATTTAAAAAGAAAAACCAGCGACGTCCTTTCGTTTTAGGTTTCTTGCGTTCTAAATGGATGTCCAAGTTTGTAGTCTTGAGTTGTGTGTCCACGGACTCTCTCTACGAAGCGTCCCCTTGCGCGCCGTCCTTACTTCTGGCTCAAGAGTGGGAAAGTCTTCGGGACTTGCGAAGGAGGGTGGACGGACGAGAGTTTAGTCATAGTCAAGATCTCTTATGATTGGCGCGAAACGAGATAAAACAAAAGAACTTCAGAGAGTTTCGAGACCGATAGAAAATAGATGAATAGAAGAGATCACTCTCGATAACCACCAATCGTCCATGAACGAATCGGTTTCATAAAACTTTCGGGTCATCGTAAATTCACGACAATCTGGTCTCCGGAGACAGTAACCAAAGGATCTTATTGATAACAAAATAAGTGAGAGACTTTCTTTTGCAGAAACATCCGTAGTACAACCGTAAAATCGTAGATCCGAGGAACCTCCTGATGACCAAATACTTATACCACTGAGAAGGTCGGTTGAGATGGGGTTCGTACGAATATGTGGACACTACCGTATTTTGTCCGAGGAATAAGGTTCTGGTCTTCCAGATATTCTAAAAACTCCCCCTTCTCAAAACCGTTGGGTGTAAAATCCTTACGAAGTAAGATAAAGTGAGAACGAAAATCAAGAATAACCACTAAGATCTTCTACTGGAGTATACGGTTGTTACCTTATAGTGTCACTTGCATATTTTTTTTCCTCAAGTCGAATGAAGAAAAATATTAAAAAATTTCTTTACGAAACTGAAGTGACGTACCGTACACCCTAGAATCAAGGGACTGGTGCCTAACTTGGGTACAGGGGACGTGACCTTCGCACCTCACTTGGGTGACCTGGTGTCCCCTTCAGGGTTCAAGTTAAATGAGACTCAATCATCATTGACCAAGTTCAAGATCAAGTTCTTCACTAAAGCCAAGGACCTCTTTTGTCTTTGAAATAAATAAAATTTTCAAAAAATAAGCACTCTGTTTGGTGTTTACTCCTGGGAAGTCTTGTGTGACACCCTCTTTTCTAAGATTACGTTTAACCTCCACACCAGCTTGTGTACACCATAAAGGAATATTTGTGAAGACCGGTCTAACCGATTCGGCTCCCTACCGGAGCGCCTGAGCTCTATAACCCTAAAGCAAGACCCGTCGTGACTAGAAGGAAACTCTCACCTGCACCCGATTAGCCTTTGGACTTTGAGACAGTAACCATTTTGTTGTTTTTGTTTTTTTAGTTGATCTAATCTTAAAAATTTTAACATTTATTTATTTATTGATTTTGTTTTGGTGTAGACCCCGGGTACCTCCCCTGGATCGCGAGGTAAAGTCGAAAAGGGTTCGTTTCGGGACTAAGACTCAGAAGAGAAAGACTGACAGTCTCAATATGAGAAATGACCATCGCTTATACAATTAACATCCGAAACTTTGTCAAAAAGTTTACACATAATTTTTTATGGGAGAGATTAAAAAGAATCTTAGAACCCGTTTTGAAGACTTCTTCCGAAATCTGGATCTCCAACGACGACAAAGAGTGAGAGATTCAACACAGACTGAGGGACGTCGGGGTACCTGACGTCGTGTGGTCCGAAGGGACCTGAAGTGATAGAGGGCCTCGAACGAGTTTGAGTACAGGTGGCTCAGCTACTACGGTAGGTTGGGAGAGTAGGAGACAGCAGGGGAAGAGGAGGACGGGAGTTAGAAAGGGTCGTAGTCCCAGAAAAGGTTACTCAGTCGAGAAACGTAGTCCACCGGTTTCATAACCTCGACCCGGTAACAATTTTTGTTGTCATTTTGGAGACTAAAAGAAAGACGAGTCTTCTGTACAGACCTGTTTCATCTGTACACCAAGACCCTCTCTTCGTCCGGCGGGAACTTGTAGTGTTCCCAAACCTAGTCTCACTTCGGACAGACTTGGTACTTTCTCACGAAGAGACGGCTGGGCCCTCGTCGAAGAGGTCCCGTGTCCTCCTTTCGGTACACAGTCCTATCCCGTGACCCGGGGACTGCGGAGCGACATCGATGTTGTCTCGGTCTCAGTCAGGACGGCCCCGACCCCCAACCCCCACTCCGTATCTTCAGTGCACTTGTGAACCTCGCGGACCCTCCACACTGAGTCCGAAGTCCTGCGTCCGTCGAGGACCTTTCCCGGGGTCCGGAGGAGGGACCTTCTTCAGGACAAGGAAGTCGTACATAGATGACTCGTGGACGACATACGTACGGAGACAGTAGAACCGGGGAATCTCTTGGCCTTCCGTCGATGTCTACACGACCCTGGTTACGAGTGTGTTCCTGAGTGTCATCTTTACTCCGGAAACACTCCAGTAAAGTCAGTAGGACAACCTGTACCTCCTCTTCGTGTCGGTTGGAGTGTCTTTCACCTCCCTACCCCCCAGAGCTGTAGTCGAGGGGTCGGACGGGGTTTCAAAGGACGTCACAGATCTTGGGGTGCTAATCTCTAAAGAGGGACGTCCAGAACTTTCGATTGGTGACTACCAACTCGCGATTGGTGACTACTCTGTCTCCTTCGTTACCCCCGCCCCGACGGACGGACCAGTCTGGGTCACCCCTGTCCACCCGCCCCGGTCACAGATGTCTCCCGCCCACTAACGTCCTGTCCTTCGCACGAAGGACCCTGTGTCGCACCGGGACTTCACCGTTGGAATACAGTGTCTTCCCCTGGGTTGGGACCTTCCTCGGCTTACACTGAGGGTGCGGAGGAGGTGGTAGACGACTAAAATACCGGAACAGGGTCGAGGTCCGGGGACCAGGGGTGTAGACGTACCGGGTCCCCTGGGAGACTCGAGGTCGACCTCTTTGGTGACTCGATAGGTGAGGCGTCAGGGACGTGACCAACGATTCCCGTTGTACAGGATAAAGGTCGGGTGATACAGAGAGATGTCCACTTCCAGGTTTTAGACTATAAAGTTCTACAACCATCTGAGGGGACCCCCACGCAATCAAATTACGTCACCAAATTTAAGCGGACATTGACTTTAGAGGGTTTATAGGCTTCGAATTTGTTCTATTTTCAAGAACGAGTGTAACTCCTTCAAGCTCCGACAGACAGGCCGCGATCAACTACCGAACCCCTGGTCAAGACCACGGTGGTAGAGTAACGAGACGACCTGTCCCGAAGGGTCCGGGGTCCACCGACGACCCCGTGTGGGTAACATGGGTGTGGGTCACGACCCCTCCCCCGGTCCGGGATGACGTCCCCTGTCCCGTGTCGTCCCTCCTGTGAAGGACCTTCTTACTCCTGAAGTCTATTTTTGATTCAGACTCTTTGTGTTCTGACGTAAAGAGTGTGTAAACTTAAAGCACCGGACTCTTGAACACTTCACTGCGGTATGTGTAACCAGACGTTCAATTGAAAGAAAGTAATGTCGGTGTACCCAGACCAAGAAACATTACTGACATGTCACTACGTAACTCGTTCTCTCAAATAAGTTGGTGATGTCAAGGATCTTTCGCAGACAGATATTACGCCCTCTGGACCCAAGCTAGGGACCAAGCCCTTCTAGGGGACCTCTTCCTTTACCGTTAGGTGACGTCATGATAACGGACCTTTTAGCGTCTCTCAGTCTGTGTTGCCTCGCTGAAGTGAAAGTGACCTTTAGTTTACTGTCACAAAAACAACAATAACAACAACCAAGAGGACGGGGTAGGACGAAACGGTGTAAGAGAGACGTACCGGACAGGAACCTCACCGGTCCGAAAGGGAGGACCTGTCAGGTATTAGATCAGGACGGGAAAGTTCGTAAAACACTCGATTTGTGTAAAGAGAACGACTAGGTTTAAGACAAACAGAGTAGAATGGTTAAGTAAAACAAGAGAGAGAGAAAGAGTGTGTAAAGTGTACCGAATAATACAATGTATACTTTTAGTGGGGTTTGTATGTTCTGACGTACATTTTAAAGAATCGTCCATGTAAAAGGTTTTAAGAGGTTCACTCCTAAGTTGTCATGTACTTGACTCTTGAAGGTCTACAAGTTCGACCTAAATCTTTACCGTCTCCTTGGTCTCTAGTTTAACGGTTGTAAGCGACCTAGTATCTTTTTCGTTCTCTTAAAGTCTTTTTGTAGACGAAATAACTGATGCGGTTTCGGAAACTGACACGTCTAGTATTGTTTGACACCTTTTAAGAATTTCTCTACCCCTATGGTCTGGTAGACTGGACGGAGGACTCTTTAGACATACGTCCAGTTCTTCGTTGTCAATCTTGTCCTGTACCTTGTTGTCTGACCAAGGTTTGACCCTTTCCTCATACAGTTCCGACATATAACAGTGGAACGAATAAATTAAATATACGTCTTATGTAGTACGTTGTACCACCTGACCTACTTCGTGTTTGACCTTAGTTCTAAAGTCCCTCTTTATAGTTATCGGAGTCTATACGCCTTATATGGTAGGAATACCCTCTTTCGTTTGTTTTCTCGGAGAACTACTTCCACTTTATCCTCTCACTTTTTCGTCCGAATTTTGAATTGTAAGTCTTTTGATTCTAACACCGTAAACCAGGGTTGTGAAGTTCCGTTTATCTACCCCCTTGTTACCTTTGTCACTGTCTGAAATAAAAGAACCCGAGGTTTTAGTGACGTCTACCACCGACGTCGGTACTTTAATTTTCTACGAACGAGGAACCTTCTTTTCGATACTGTTCAGATCTGTCGTATAAATTTTCGTCTCTGTAATGAAACGGTTGTTTCCAGTCAGATCAGTTTCGACACCAAAAAGGTCATCAATACTTACCCACACTCTCAACCTGGTATTTCTTTCGACTCGAGACTTAACTACCAAAAGTTGACACCCAAACCTCTTCTGAGAACTCTCGGGGAACCTGATGTTCCTCTAGTTTGGTCAGGTAGGATTTCCTTTAGTCAGGACTTATAAGTAACCTTCCTGACTACGACTTCGACTTTGAGGTTATGAAACTGGTGGACTACACTTCTTGACTCAGTGACCGTTTCTGGGACTACGACCCTTTCTAACTCCCGTCCTCCTCTTTTCCTACTGTCTCCCACTCTCCAAACCTACCGTAATGGTTGAACTACCCTTACTCAAACTCATACGAGGTCCACACCTATTACCTGTCCCTCCGGACCACACGACGTCAGGTACCCCAACGTTTCTCAGTCTGTGCTGATTGGTTGACTTGACTTGACTGTAAAAGGTTTGTAGAGTCCATTTCAAAACGAGACAGAATCGATTTATGGAGGGGAGGGTGATCCATGAAACGACAAGAACAAATCAGGGATTCGGAACAGACTGAGAAAACACTGGCGCTCCTGACATCGGGTCGTCCGAAGAGACAGGTACTCTAAGAGGTCCGTTCTTACGACTTCACCCAACGGTAAAGGAGGAGGTCCCCTAGAAGGACTGGGTCCCTAACTTGGACACTGAGGACGTAACCGTCCGTCTAAGAGATGGCGACTCGGTGGCCCCTTCGGACGATTCATGATAGAAATAGAGAGTTTACGTTCGTTTGCACAAGACTAGAAGACGGGAAGCTCCCTACACCTTCCTCCGATGACAGGGGAACCCTTCACTGGAACATCTAGGGTCCTTGGTGCACCGGAAAAGAAATCGTCTATACGGAGGAATCCAGGAAAACCCTTACTTTCCACTCAACCCTTCCATTATTCTTTTGTTTCTCGACCGATTGGACATTGAACATTTTGACCTTCGAGTTTCGACGGAAGATCCAATTTTTACCTCCCTGTTTCCCGTAGAAATCTTCTTCCCTTCTTTCAATCTTATTTCTACACGTCACATCCCGTGTAGACTCGTGCACTCGGGACGTCTCCAGTCCGTCAAGGGTACAGGGTGGGTGGTGGAGGAATTGAACGGTTCTCTCTTAGTTCGTGTGTTTTCTGTCGGTACACAGGAAGTCGAGTAAGAGTCACTACTGTTACTGTCCCACTCCAGACAGGATACGGAGGAGAGTAGGGTTGGTGTTGTGGGAGGAGGCAAAGGTTGGGGGGTGTCGTCGAACTCTTGTCTTTCCTCGTGTCAACGGTTCACCGGGTCTTCCATGTGTGGTCGAGGAAAAGTACGTGGGACCGACGACTACAGTCCACCTCAGAGAGGACCGAGGTCCCCCATAGTACCCCATAGAGTTCTCGATTGTTTGTGGACTCTACTCTTGAACCACTATGTACCCGGAAAGAAATTCAGACTAAGATCAAAACAAAGACACTCCCAGACCTGAAAATCTCCTAGTGTGGATCGGTAAGTCAATCGGAGTAGGTTTCTTTGGGGTCACAGGTAGACAATTCCTGTGGTGATTGACTTTGACGGGTCGGACCGGTCGTGGTGTCATTTGGTGACTGTACTCAATGTCCTCCAGGACCACTCCTTTCACCTTGATTGTTCGCTGGTGGTTGTCCTTCTTAAGCCCTTCCCAGTTTTCCTCTGTAGTCAGGTTTACAGGATGGTTGGAGGGTCTTAGGTGGAGAGACCTTAGGTAGAACCACGGTGGTCCTTCCCGGGACTCAGTCTTGCTAACCGGTCTCTGTTGGGCCTTTGATTAGGGTGGTGGTATTTTGGACTCCGACACTCGGTGTATCGTCTCGTCAGGAGGACCCAAGGGAGTGGGAGGACGAGAGACGAGTCCGCGGGGAAAGGTTCTTTCAGAAACAAAACAGCCGTACGCACAGAGGAGTCTGTTAGGTAAATACAATCTGTTCTCGAGTGAGAGTTCGGGACTTCCTCGGGAGGAAGACCATCGTGTAGATACGACGCCCCTGGGAGAGTAACATGATTTTACAAGGAGGGGAAGGACCCTCCTAAAGTCCGGGAAGTCGGAGGTAGAGACTCTGAAGAGGAGGTTCACGACTGCAGGGGAGACTAAGGTCTGTGACCACGGGCACTGGGTGTGAAACGTTGAATGACAGGTCGGGGTTTGAGGACTCGAGAGAGATAGACAAGTCTCATTCAAACCAAAAATAGACGAGACAATAGTATCAGGGTCTGTAATTATAATCACTATTTTAGATCTCAACGATTAGTAATTTTTGGTTTCGTTATAACATTTCGTTAATAGGAAGTTAATTTTTATTTAAATTTTTCTTTTTTTGTGGGGTTTCATAGTGTTCTCTTTTAGTCCCATTAAGTAACGTGGTTTTTACTTTAGAGATTTTTTTGGGGTATATTGTAATCTTTCCGTTTCTTTTCATTCACAAGAAATTTGTAAACGATTAACTAGACACTTACCGTTGGAAAACACCGGATTAGAATCAGAGTCAGGTTTAAACTTGAAAACTGATCAATAGAAGTTTTATAAACATTAAAATGAATCTCGACTCCGAGGAAGACTCCGGAGAGACGGACGACAGTTTTGGGTAGTCGGGTAGAGTACACATGAACTCTGTGGGTCTAAAATCAAAGGATATGTCAAACAGATTTTCTTTAATTCTAGGGTCCTTCTCGAGACACCGATCTGGATCTCTGTTCCTTTTAGGTTTCAAGTTTTCACCCTCCTTTGCAAAAACGGTTTGTTGTTTCTGACAGTCTCTACTAATTCCAGCACAAGTTTTCTGTTTCTACGGATGTCATACCTCCCGAGGAGTACCGGGTCGTCCCTGTTAAAGTTGTAGTATTTTAATATCATTAATATCAGATAACTTTGTTCGACTCTGACATTTTTCTCAGTGTTCAGGTACTATTATGAATTTTCCTTGTGTGTCCTTAACACGGTTACTTTTTCCTGCCGTAGGTAAGGATTATTTCAAATATTCCGTAAGACAATTAACAAGTTGTGTTTAATTATACTCAAACGATGAGTTTCAATCTAATTGTAGTTCCAATTGTTGGTATTTATTCTTTGTCTATATCTTCCTTTCTCTCGTACGAATTTTATATATTACAGATACTAAACTAACAAAATAAAGTAAAAAATTATAATTAAGAAGACTTGGTACTAGTATCACTTTCAAACACCGACGCTCGGCACTTACTGTCGTCCTAAGCACCGGAGGTCTCCTCTCCTTGAGGCAGACCTCGGTCTCTACTCCGAACTAGTGAGCTTCGAAACCCCATCGTCTCAAAATAATTTCATATTTTTCTCTATCTCTTTCGAAGACTGTATCCGTAGTCTTCCCCTGTCTTTCTCATGGGGGAAAGTATAGTCAATCGTTGGACGATTAGTCTATTTTCTTTGTGGAGTTCTGACTTTCCCAGTGTGGTCCGGGGAGAGTGTGTTGCACATAAAACTCTATCTTACCGTGTTCCCCTCAATAGAGGTCCGTATTTTGTTACTGTACTGAACTTCTTTCCGTCTAAAGGTTCGTTTATGTCAAAGTGATTGTATCAAATTCTTTTGTAAAGGTTCTGATTTTGCATGACCAAACGACTCTGTACTAGTCGTGTTCCAAACCCTTTTTCTAATCAAAATTCGTCTTGACTAAACTTCTTTCCGTCTAAGGTTTCATTTAGTCAAGTCAAGTCAAGTCAGCGAGTCGACACAGACTGAAAAACGCTGGGCTCCCTAACGACGTGTGGTCCGGAGGGACGGGTAATGGGTGTGGACCTCGAATGAGTTTGAGTACAAGTAGTTCAGTCACTACGGTAGGTTGGTTGAGTAGGAGACAGTAGGGGAAGAGGAGGACGGAAGTTAGAAAGGGTCCTAGAAAAGGTCACTCAGAAAAAAAAAAAAAAACGTAGTCTACCGGTCTCATAACCTCGAAGTCGAAGTAGTAGTCAGGAAGGTTACTTATAAGTCCTGACTAAAGGAAATCTAACTGACCAACCTAGAGGAACGTCAGGTTCCCCGAGAGTTCTTAGAAGAGGTTATAGTATCAAGCTTTCGTAGTCTCGAGTCGAAAGAAATACCAGGTTGTGAGAGTGGATATATACTGATGACCTTTTTGGTATCGAAACTGATCCGTCTATAAACATCCGTTTAATTACAGAGACGAAAAATTATACGACAGATCCAACCAGTATCAAAAAGAAGGTTCCTCGTTTTAGAAAATTAAAGTACCGACGTTAGTGGTAGACGTCACTAAAATCTCGGGTTCTTTTAATTCAGACAGTGACAAAGGTAACAAAGGGGTAGATAAACGGTACTTCACTACCCTGACCTACGGTACCAAAATCGAAAACTTACAACTAAAAATTCGGTTGAAAAAGTGAGAGGAGAAAGTGAAAGTGATTTTCCGAGAAATCAAGAAACGAAAGACGGTATTCCCACCACAGTAAAAAGTCAAGTCAAGTCAGCGAGTCAGCACAGACTGATAAACACTGAGGTACTTGGCATCGTGCGGTCCGGAGGGACAGGTAGTGGTTGAGGCTCAAATGGGTTTGAGTACAGGTAACTCAGTCACTACGGTAGGTTAGTAGAGTAGGAGACGGCAGGGGAAGAGGAGCATGGGAGTTAGAAAAGGTCGTAGTCCCAGAAAAGTTTACTCAGTAGAGAAGCGTAGTCCACCGGTTTCATAATCTCAAAGTCGAAGTCGTAGTCAGGAAGGTTACTTGTGGGTCCTGGTCAGAGGAAATCCTACCTGAACAACCTAGAGGAATGTCAAGGTCCCTGAGAGTTCTCAGAAGAGGTTGTGGTGTCAAGTTTTCGTAGTTAAGAAACCGTGAGTCGAAAGAAATATCGGGTTGAGAGTGTAGGTATGTACTGATGACCTTTTTGGTATCGGAACTGACCTACCTGGAAACAACCGTTTCGTTACGTAGACGAAAAATTATACGACAGATCCAACCAGTATTGAAAGGAATTCGCAGAAAATTAAAGTACCGACGTCAGTGGTAGACCTCACTAAAACCTCGGGGGGTTTTATTTCAGTCGGTGACAAAGGTATCAGAGGGGTAGATAAACCGTACTTTACTACCCTGACCTACGGCACTAGAATCAAAAGACTTACAACTCGAAATTCGGTTGAAAAAGTGAGAGGAGAAAGTGAAAGTAGTTCTCCGGTAACTCAAGAAGAATTGGAAGACGGTATTCCCATCACAGTAGACGTATAGACTCCAATAACTATAAAGGAGGGTCGTTAGAACTAAGGTTTCGAACACGAAGTAGGTCGGGTCGTAAAAAGTACTACATGAGACGTATATTCTACTTATTCGTTCCACTGTTACATGTCGGAACTGCATGAGGAAAGGGTTAAACCTTGGTCAGACAACAAGGTACAGGACAAGATTGACGACGAAGAACTGGACGACTGTCCAAAGAGTCTTCCGTTCATTCCACTAGACCATAAAGGCAAAGAAATTCTTAAAAGGTGTCCGACAACACTAGGTGTGTCAGTTTCTAAAATCACATCAGTTGCTTCGTCTTCATCTACAAAAAGACCTTAAGAGAACGAAAAAGATACTATGTTACTTACAACTGTTAAACTAGAGACGAAGGTGACGGTAACGATTTAAGTCGAACTTGTAGACCTTCAAGAGTCAAGTACATGACAACTGAACCTCTTAAAACTCGTAATGAAACGATCCCACACTCTACTCACGTTAACACACCAATCAATCGAGTCAACGAGTCAACACAGGTTGTGAAACGTTGGGGTACTTAGCGTCGTGCGGTCCGGAGGGACAGATAGTGGTAGAGGGTCTCAAGTGAGTCTGAGTGCAGGTAACTCAGGTACTACGGTAGGTCGGTAGAGTAGGAGCCAGCAGGGAAAGAGGAGGACCGGGGTTAGGGAGGGTCGTAGTCTCAGAAAAGGTTACTCAGTTGAGAAACGTCTTCCACCGGTTTCATGACCTCAAAGTCGAAATCGTAGTCAGGAAGGTTTCTTTAGGGTCCCGACTAGAGGAAGTCTTACCTGACCAACCTAGAGGAACGTCAGGTTCCCTGAGAGTTCTCAGAAGAGGTTGTGGT